>ML799387.1:49890-118692 GCA_009831015.1 Picea engelmannii
AAAATTTGTGTTAGTATTTTTTGATGATATACTAATCTATAGCAAGTCTTGGGAGGATCATGTGCGACATGTTGACAAGGTGCTACAACTACTAAAGGAGCAACAACTATATGCCAAACCATCCAATTGTTTCTTTGGAGTAAGGGAGGTAGAGTATTTGGGTCATATTGTGTCTCATGAAGGTGTCAAGGTATACCCTAACAAGATTAAGGCCATGATGGATTGGCCGATTCCCAAAACATTAAAGAATCTTAGAGAATTTTTGGGTTTGACAGGTTACTACTGCAAGTTTGTTCGGAACTATGGAAGAATAGAAACACCTTTAATGACACTAAATAAGAAGGATGAATTTTCATGGACTCCAGAGGCAACTAAATCTTTTGAACAACTTAAAGAGGTGATGTGTAAAGCTCCTGTCTTGACCACTTCAGACTTCACAAAAACCTTTATTGTGGAATGTGATGCCTCGGGAAATGGAATTGGTGTTGTCCTTATGCAAGAAGGAAGGCCCCTGGCTTTTTAAAGTCGACCACTCAAGGGAATGGACTTACACAAGCCCATTTATGAGAAGGAAATGATGGAAATACTATATGCATTGAAGAAATGGCGTCCTTACCTAATAGGTAGGCACTTCAAGGTCAAAACAGATCATGATAGTCTTAAATAATTCTTGGAACAAAGACTGTCTTCAGAAGAACAACAAAAATGCATAACAAAGATATTGGGTTATGATTTTGAAATCGTCTATAAAAATGGGAAGCAAAATGTTGTGGCAGATGCACTCTCAAGAAAGGATGAATATGTTGAGGCCTTTCTCTGTGCTATCTCGATCATCCAACCCAATTGGACAATAGAAGCAAGGGATGAATGGAAGAATGACAAAAAAGTGTGGAATCTCATTCAAAGGTTGCAACAGGATTCCCATGCATCAGATACATTTACATGTAAAAATGATTCCCTATGGTACAAAGATCACTTATATTTATGTAAGAAATCCCAACTCAAAAAAAAGGTACTATTGGAATTGCATACCTCTCCAGTAGGAGGGCACTCGGGATTTTTGAAAACCTACCATAGAGTCAAGACGTATTTTTTTTGGGATGGCCTTAAAACTAATGTTCAAAGGTTTGTGGAAGAATGTTTGGTTTTCCAACAAATTAAGGTGGAAACAATTAAGACCCCAGGTCTTTTACAATCATTATCCATCCCAAGTCAGCGCTGGGAGGAGGTTTCCATGGATTTCATCATAGGGTTACCAAAGTCTGAAGGAAAGAGTGTCATCATGGTGATTGTTGATAGACTGACCAATTACACACACTTTTGTGCACTCTCTCATTACTTCAAATCTAGTACAATTGCCACCACATTCATGGAGACAGTTCAAAAGCTACATGGCATCCCAAAGATTATTGTAAGTGACAGAGATCCCATCTTCACTGGACATTTTTGGACATACTTATTTTCTTGTTTGGGTACTCAATTGGCTCATAGCTCATCCTATGATCCTCAATTTGATGGACAAACCAAGATAGTGAATAAATGTATGGAAGGCTACCTTCGTTGCTTTGTCTCTGATAAACAAACACAATGGTTCAAATGGTTACCCTTGGCAAAATGGTGGTATAACACTTCCTTTCATACTGCAACAAAAATGACACCATTTATGGAACTTTATGGATACCACCCACCTTCCATCACTTCTTCTCTAAAATAAAAATCTAAGGTTCAAGCAGTGGAAGATCACATCGAGAATCAACAACAAGTTCTACAAATATTAAAGGACAACCTGGCCATGGCACAGAATCGCATGAAACAACAAGTAGATCAACATCGTGGTGAAAGAAGTTTTGAAGTAGGGGATTGGGTGTTTTTAAGACTACAACCATACAAACAGATGTCCCTCAAGAAATCCAAGAAGGATAATAAATTTTCACCAAAGTACTATGGTCATTATAAGGTGTTGCAAAAGATTGGTACTATGACATACAAATTGGAGTTGCCTGCATCTTCACGAGTACACCCAGTTTTCCATGTTTCATGCTTAAAGAAGGTTATAGGCAACAAGATCCCATTTCAAACTACATTTCCATAACTTGACGAGGAAGAAAAAATCATATTGGATATTGAAGCCATCACTGACACAAGAATTCTCCAGTTGAGGAATAGATCCATTTAAGAGTATCTCATTAAATGGAGGAAACTACCAGCTGAAGATTCCACTTGGGAAGATGAGTCTTTTATACATAAGAATCCAGAGTTATGCATGCATTGTGGACAACACTTGTCTCAAGGGGAGGGGCATGTTAAGTCCTAATATTGGCTCATTACCCCTTAATTAGGGCATATTATATTAGTAATGTTATTTTATTTATGTTGGCTTTAGGCCATTAGTTGTAATTATACCTCCTAGTCTTCTATATATACCAAGGAGACATTTTCATTTTGAATCATCTTGTACTTGAAAATTTAAGTGGGGTAAAATGAGGTTTCCCCCTCGAAGAGGCTTATTATCTAAAATTATCTCTTTTTGAAGGCGTTGAATACTTTTTCTGAGGTTTTTCTATGCTGTATTGATATTTGGTTCTTAACAGAGACCTCACAGTATCCTAAAAATATTACCTTCTTTCCTAAAGTGTCCATCTCGTTTCTTTTCTCTTTCATAATATGTATAAACACTAGAGAGAAAAATATTTTGAGATGGCTTACCTATGGCTTCTTTCTAGTGAACAGCTCTTCCAGGGTCTTGAACCCAAGTGCACTATGGGACAATTGGTTTTGCACATATACAGATGCCATTGCTTCTTCTACCCATAAGCACACAAAATATCTTGATCATGGATCATGGTCTTCATTACTTCCATTATCGTTTTGTACTTTCTTTCAGCTACACTATTTTGTTGAGGATTGTAGGGAGTGGTGAGCTCCCTCTTGATCCCAACATCTTTGCAAAATTTCACAAACTCTTTTGAGGTTTATTCTCCTCGATTATCTGACCCTAGTATCTTGATCTTTCTTTCAGAAAGATTCTCTATCAAGGCTTTAAATTCCTTGAATTTGTTGAACACTTCATCTTTAGATTTCAAAAAATACACCCAGGTCTTACGACAATAAGCATCAATAAATGATACATAGTATACATACCCACTGATGGAGGATGATGGCATTGGGCCACACACATCTGAATGAATGATATCTAGGACTCCTTCATCTTTGTTGTCTCTCTTCAAAAAAGGGCTCTTAATGTTCTTCCCTTGTGCACATCCATTGCACATGCCTTCATGGTCAACCTTGAGTTCTGGTAGACCCGTGACAACTTTGCATACGTATGGTAGCACCTTGTAGTTGATGTGGGCTAATATTCTATGCCAAATTTCACATGGATTCTCAATAGCGTGGATCATGGCAACTTCTAAGTGACCCTTTAGCTTGTACAAGCCACCTTCTTCTTTTCCAATGATGATTGCTTCTTTTATGGTTTCTCATTTAGCCCACATAAGAAATTCTCCATATATAAAGGCAAATATGAAGCCTTTCTTTTCTAAAGATGAAATGGAGAGTAGGTTCTTTGTCAAACCTGGTACATAGAGTATGTCCTTCATCTTCATTGAATTCCCTTAATTAATCTTGTAGTTTGATTCTCCACTCCCTTGATGGGATATTGGTAATCATCTCCAAGTGCCACTTTTTGAGAAACATTATTTTCTGAAATGCAAAAGAGAATATCTCTTTGACCTGTCATGTGCTTGGAGGCACCACTATCAATGAGCCAAGTGTCCTCTCTAGGTGTTACTTATCCTGAGAGGGTCGAGATTAAGACATAGTCTTTAATTTGTTCTCTTAAAATATTTGCAGGTGGCTCTTCATCTTCAACTGCATGGGCATGGTGCCTCTTATTTTCCCTTTTGTATTCTTCTCATCTTGATGGAAAATATCTCGTAATATGTCCCATCTTGTCACAATGGTAGCATTGGACAGATGAGTAATCTATTTCCTTTCGTTGTCCTTTCTTTTGGAATCTCTTTGGTTGATATTTGTTTTGGGGGTGAGACTCTTTATGAGTTTCTTTTTGGAAGTAGGATTTCTTCCTTCCTCCTTTGGCGTGAGTAGCTAGGGCTTGATCACCATCTCTTGCTAGTAACACTTCTTGGTTAGCTACTCTTTTTTCTTCTTGAATGCATTCTTCCCATAGATCGTCAAATTTTAGTTTCTCTATTCTGGCACAGATCATTTGGATGAATGCATCCCAAGGTCTTGTGAGACCATTAAGGGCCATCATTATAATTTTGTCTTTTTCTATAGCATTTTCCGTTTCTTCTAGTTTTTCTTTGAATTAGGATATTCCGGAGAAATATTTTTGGATTAATTCTCCTTTCTGCATCCTTGTATTCTTGAGCTGAGTTCTTAGATTCATCTTTCGGTTTATGTTATTTCCTTCATATAGTCTTCTTAGGGAATCAAACATTTCTTTTGGAGTCTTCTTTGATGACACATAAGGGATCAAGTGATCTTTGATTGAATCTACAATTATTCTTTTGGCCCTTATTGTGTCCTTTTGATGCTTTGCTTTGTATGCAACATCGTCAGGTTTTGACACTTCTTCTTTGACGAATATTGCTAAGTCATTCTTTTCAAGAATGAGTCCAATCCTATACTTCCAGGCATGGAAGTTTTCCACACCTTCCATCTTGTCAACAAGCTTGGTGCTTGTAGTCATCTTTTACCTCAAGCTAGGAAAATGACAAAAAAATGAAAATGCTCAAAATCAAGTTATGAACTTACCAGGAGGTGCGCTTGGCTGACGCAAGTATCCTGGTGTGTTTGGATCTGAGAAAATCCAACTTTTACCCCTCCAAAATTAACTTGCGGATTTATGGGCTGGTGCTTCTAGTTTTCTGGTACCTCTGGTACTCTAGTACTTCTGGTACTTCTGGTACTTTGTGAAACTAGGGTTTCAATTTCTGGGAGATCTAGCCACTGAAAAGTTGTGCTGAGGATGCCAAAGTGATCCTTGAAGAAGGGTACACTTTTCTAGATGGTTTTAGGGATGAAATACTTCATCAACATAAATCCCTAATTTGCATGTACAACAACAGTGACGTTTTTTACTTTCTCTTATGAAAGATGCTCTCTTCAGCTTAGCTCTAAAAGCATGTTAAGGTTTAATCTATTATTAGATTTCTTTGCATTTCAATAGATAAAAATAGCATAATATAGGATCAATGAGAAATACACAATCACAAGAGACACATCATTTATCCTAGGAATCCCTCAAGGGGAAGAAAACCCAACAAAAACTTCCTTATTATAGATAGCCAATACAATTCCAAGAGATAACTCAAATAAATACATAAATTCCTCTCCAAAGAATGCGCCTCTCTCTCTCTCTCTCTCTCTCTCTCTTCTCCAACTGTAGCTCTGAAAATTGTCTCTCAATGAACAATGAGCGTGTGTCTAAGTGAGGTTCTAGCCTCCTTATTTATACAATTATGGCACGTGTGGAAGTGTCTCTTCACTAGCAGGGATGACTTCTCAATCTGGGTGGTTATAACCACCTTTAATATATTCTAGGGACGACTTCTTATTCTGCCTATTACAATTATATTTTGACCAATCTGCAAAAGGGGATTTGGTCCTTTACAATATCCAATATGATCAATCCATAATGGGGATTGATCTAATGAATAATTCCATAATAATAATTAGAATACACTTTGCAATTACATTATTTCAACATTTACAACAGGCTACCAATATTCTAGAAAGGTTGTGACCTCTATTGGACTAAAGTAATTGGACATGGTTCGAACATGATACTGGGATTATTCTAAGTTTAGAAGCTTCAGTAAATACCACTTCCCAAATTCTTTGAAGGTCTAACTGAAGCTCAGGGGTCCTATTAGTAAAAGAGAAGTCTTTGCAAAATTCATCTTCTAGTGTTTTCCAATGGTTCATTTATCTTATGGTCTCTTCATGAATGTACCAGGTTTTTGGAATCGCACCTAATGAGTGGAAAAATAAGTGAACCCATAGCCGAGAGGGTACTTTCACAACTTGCCATTGCTTGATGAAATGCTCAACATCCATTCTGGGGTTAGTCTTCCCATCAAACAATTGTGAACCAATAAAATCCGTGTTTGTCTGTACTGTCACCTGATCGCTTCTGAGAAAATTGTATCAAATATCTCTCTTTGTATGCTCCCAATCCAAAAGTGAATTTTTGTGAGTGGCCCACCACCTAGTTGGGGTATCCTTCAAATCTATATCCAGAACCAAGATCCTTTTCTCTAGTGCAACTTTTCCATCTATATCAGTGAGAAAGCTATTCAAATTTGAAGTACCTTTGTATGTTGGGTGATTCCTCATCTTGGACCCAATCCATATCATTGTCCTGATAGTTTTGCAACGTCTTTAAAATATTTAATATGAACCATGTTTCCAACTATCAAAATATAACTCTGAGTCCTCTTCAGTTGAAACTATAGTTCACAAACTTACAAATCCATTTGCAGTGGGGTTGATGTAATATGGCCTCATCCCTTCTGTTATGGTGTATAAATGGTTGAGAACTTATGATTCCATGTTATTATCCACTAGCTAAGTATATCTAGGTCCCATGTATGGATCTAAGGGATGGACTACTCTTACTCCATATACTTCAAATGTCATAGTGTCCCTCTTTAAGTAATGTAACATAATTGTCATAATCCCAATCAATTCCTAATAATGCAGGGTAGGGGTATTTGTCTCCTATTATCTCAAGCACTTCAAAATTAATTATCGTTTTAACTCCTGCAACATCTACCTCCACATATGCCAACCTTCCTACCGAAAAAATGCAGTATTGGTTTGTCATTCTCAGCTAGATGGGGGAATACACTAACTGAGGTTTCCCTAGATCCTCCCAGGTCTTTTTGGGTAATATTTTGACATATGAGCCCAAGTCCAACATGACATATTTAATTTCAAAGTCGACTAACTGGGATTCCAACCCAAATTCTTTCCCCATTCTCACCTTCCTTATTTGTATCCTCTAGGTATTCTTCTCAGAAGGGTTGGTGGTTACAATGGTTTATGGGGTTCACTCATTCCCCAAGATTAGGTACAAGGTATTCCTCAACTTCTCAATGATTTGGTCATCTCCCAGGATCTCATAAAATAACTGAAACCAGAGGTCAATTACATTTCAGGATTTCTCAGGGTGTCTTCTTGAGTTTTCAGGACTCCTGGGTGTAGGTGGTGAGGAAGGGTCTTGCATAATCTTAGGTTGGAGAATGAATTTAGGAGGGTTTTCCCTTATTTCTGGAGTATATTCACCTATAAATATTTATACTGCATCTTTGAAAAATATTTTTTTTAAAGGATCATACATATCATCCTTGCGGGATGCTTTTTGAATCTTGGGCCAATTGTCTACATCTGCCATAGTTTTTTCTCCTTCGTGAGTGATGATTTTTAGTTTGGGTATCCTCCCTTTGACTTCTCTCCTCGGTTCCGATACTAAGAAGTTATATCCTCTTTGTCGATCTGGGGGCTCTCGTTTTATTGTATTGGAGCAACCTGCTCCACTTCATGGTAGAATCCTCCTGAGATCGGGGCTAAATATTTTCTACCTTTTGCAATATTCAGATGTCCTTCATCCTCAATTTCTTCTAATCCTTGCTTGACTCATCCATTCTCCATAGGAATTATTTCTTTTTGTGCTTTCTTAGAATGGACAGTCTTTCTTGTTTTTGCAACTTCCACGACTCTTCTGAATTTATTTCATCCATTCCTCCTCGTCTGATTTCTTTATGCAACACTTCATACTGCTTCAGTACTATATTTACCTTTCCCCACCACCATTTCTCAACTTTGGCGAATCTCCTCAGGGCATGTTCACTTCTTGCAGTTTTATCTTCCCTCATCTATCAAAGAAATCGTTCCCCTTCTTAGGTCATGAACCTACCCCAAGATGTCCCCACCCTGAGTGCATGGGTTTAGGATGCCATATCATGTGAGGGAACAACTAGCATCCCCTCTTCCACCAAAAATACCTTGATCTAGAGGAGAATTTCCCTTAGCAATTCTCCCCATGATCCTTTCTTGAATATTTCTCTAGCTCATGAGAAATATTGGTGTTTCTTCACTACAAAATCGATGATATATATTTCCAGGGTTGAGTCAACCCATAAATCCACCGCTCGAGTAATTTTGTGATCGATTCGATGAATCTCTACTAGCCTCTTTGTATCCCAAGAACTGATTTTTTTGACCCGTTCTTTGAACTGTGGTGCTTCTTGTAGCTGATCTACCCACTGAAACAACGTTTCCAGGAATTCTACCCATAAGATCTCATACTGGTCCCTTGATATTTTCGAGTAGAAGAAAAAATCCTTGGTGGTGTCCCAGTTTACATTCTGTAACTATGCTTCCTTTAGTGTGAACACATCACACTTATGTTCCCACCACCTCTGAATGTCAAACTTGTGGATCTGTGGAAGAATTCTCCCTATAATTTCCCTTGTAAAGTCAATGTCTCGGAAACTAAACCATTTTGTTGTCACAAAGTTGTTAGACCGAGGTCCTATTCAGGTTACCAACAAAAGGGTACCGATGTATTCTAGTGTGCTAGAATTTTCATCCTTCTGAAAGGAAAGAAGTCTCATCTGAAGCGCAACTAAGACAAAAGAACTTAGGGAAGGGTAATAATAATGCTATACAGATCTATAACACATCTAGATTGTTACCATTATTAAGAAAGATGGATTATTCATTTTAGATCCTTTAACACATCACCCACCCATACGAGAAAACATACTTGTATAGGACATCAGGAAAGGATCAATATGTGTAATGCATAAAAGACAACAACATAATAACATTCCAAAGATACAAAAAGTAAGATAAACCGTGAACTTTTAAAATTTGATCTCCATTATCTTTCTATTATATCAAAAGTCTTGATCAACACGCATTGAAAACTTTACTTTAATCATCTACCATATTCATCGTTGAAGTGATCAGTAGGCATATCTCAACACAATACTAGAGTTTATCGTAATAAGTCTAGTCTCTTCCCATTACTAATTACATTCTGTCTCTAGAGTACATATCCATTTCTTCCCTCACGTTTCTCTCTCCCATTTCCTTCACACACCCACCCATATTACAATAAACTCATTTCCTTTTCCTCCTTGAGAACCCATAGGCCCTCTTCTCTTCTTGATTCTATTCCAATTGTATTGTCCCAAAAATGATTATGTGTTGGCCTCAGAATATTTTTTGTTCCAACAATTGTTTGTTGCACGTTTCCTTTCTCATCCCTCTTTTCCTTCACTTGATTGGTTGTCCAACTCCTTTATAACTTGTGCAAATTCTCTTATAAAAATGAAGGGACCAACACCATTTTGTACAATGACTTGTCTTTATTGTACGTAAAGAAAAAAATAGATTGCATTACTAATTCTAATTGTAAGGTACAATCTCTATTATAATATTTGAAAACAGAAATATTACAGAGAATAACAACAGAACAACACAATAGATGAAACCACAAAACCAAAATAATACATTTATTAATAGGAAACAATGTTCACTTTCCTCTTCGAGGGGGAAACCTCCAATAGAGAAATTCTCTATTACAATAATTCTCAAGAAAAAACTTCTCATGCCCTTGAATCCTATTTATACTAAATATATCTACCAAAAGAACAATCTAGAGGAAGAGCTTCTAGAACCAAAAGTTTCTATTAGGTATTCTTACATTTGAATTATTATTCCTTATTACTAGGCCTTATAAATATTGTCCTTTATTACATGGAAAATATATTATTCCACCTACATGAGGGGTTAGGGAGGTTAGGTCCCTAACATGCCCTCCCCATTAAAAAAAAACATTGTCCTCAAGGCTTGAGATGAGGAAATTGTTGTAGAATGGTAGTTGGCTTCTAGTTGGCATCTACTGGAGTTGTATCTTTAAAATGTACTAACACTTCCTTGATGGTGTGATGATAGAGATGACGCTCACACTGGTTGAAGACTGCTTGTGGTTGCAACCATATGGAGCCTTATTCATCCAAATAAGGAAGGATGGTTTGAGTTTGGCACTTAGTTCCAATCACCTTGTTTAAGCAGGAGACATGAAAAACAATATGGATATTAGAAGGACTAGGCAAAGCTAACTGTCCCATGCACTTGAGAACTGTATAAGGACCATAAAATTTGGGCACCAGTTTCTGACAATGTTTGACCTTGAGTGAAGTCTTTTTATAAGGTTTTAGTCAAAGAAACATTGGGTCTCCTTCATCAAATTAATATTTAGAGGGACCTTGATATGCTTGTTGCTTCATGTGATTCTGATCTATGAACAAATTCTCTTTGAGGGTACGGATAATAGCCTCACAAACTATAATATTTTTTTCAATTGCCTAGACCTTCGAGACACCTGGAATGTATGAGAGAATTGAAGGTGGATTTTTCCCATATACTTCTTCAAAATGAGTCATGTGAGTAGTTGTATGGTAAGAAGTGTTGTACCACCATTCAACTAGTGGTAACCATTGAGTCGACTGAATTTTTATTTAAGATGAAAAAAACTTCAAATATGTTTCCAAACACTTGTTGACAATTTTAGTTTGACCATCAGTCTAGGGATGATAGACAGTGTTGCGATGCAATTGGGTTCCCTATAGCCTGAACAATTCTTGCCAAAAATTGCTAGTGAAAGTGGGATCCTCGATCAGAAACAATAGAATGAGGCATGCCATGAAGCTTGAAGACATGATCCATGAAAATTTGAGCCCTAGTGGAGGCAGTAAATGGGTTTTTAAGAGAACATAAATGAGGATACTTGGAAAGAATATCAACTCCCACCATGATGAATGACTCATTTCCCCATTTAGGTAAGCCAATAATGAAATCCATAGAGATATCCCTCGAAATAGGGGGTGGAATATGAAGTGGTTGTAGTGTTCCAAGATATTTGAATATTTGATCCATATGGATATGGGTGGCCACCCACCTTTTCCAACTGGCTCAAAACAATTTTCTGACAATTTTGGCAATTTACTATTTTTAGCAGTTTTAACTTTCGAGGCCATTTTGAGGGCCTAAATGAAGGTTTTTTGGGATATATATCCTAAATGATAGTAGAAGGAATGATTGATCCCAAAAAATGAATCTCCTCAATGATACCTTTCCAACGGGCTTTCACAGGCCTAAAACAGAGATCATATGCAAAAGTTACGACCCCGAGAAGTTGATGTACTAACTTACCCAAACGGGGCCCACATGAATTTCGGTGCTTCATCTCCTAGGGTTAGGTTTTTGGATGTCTAGGGTTTTTGGCATTCTTTTTTATTGTAAAAAGGCCTTCAAATCCTCATTGTAATATTCTTCTTGTGAATGTGTGCAACCGTCACATCTCTTCTCAGAGATAAGCCGCCACCATTCCAACAAGCTTGTTTCCGTTGCATTTTACAGTTTCAACTTATTTTGTTATTGAATAGAAAACTTGTTTTATTGTATCTTTGTTATTTTGTGTTAAGCACCTATTAATAATCTGTATTCATTTCATTATGCTCATAAATTCTGGATCAGTGGTATCAGAGTGGTCTGCTCCTTGTCGTCTTGATGCATGTCCCCAACAAGGTCGGAGTACAAAGAGTTGGGTCTCGAGCTTGTTTCTCTTGAGGACAGAAGCTCTCGCATGCCCAAACAACTTCTCATGGTAGGAGAAAATAAATATTATGGGATAGGATATCCTTTCAAATTGTTGATTGAGGAATCCCTCACACAATAGAGGAACAAGATGATGGATAGCTTCGCACAAATCCTTCGACGGCTACCAACAAGCGATGCATCTTCTTCGAACGGAGGCACCACCCCCTTCAAGGTACAAATAAACTTCAATATTCCTATATTTTAAGGTCAGATAGATGCAACTACTATAGACAAGTGGTTGAATCTACTAGAAGGGTATTTTTCTGTCCATAACTTTTAGAATAGAGAAAAGATTACTTTTGCGCTCCTCAAATTCGTTTCCCATGTCAAAGATTGGTGGGAAACTTTATGTGAGAAAAAGGTGTTGTAGGTGAATCCCCCTTGTGGACAAGTGGATTCCCTCTTGGTCTCTAGACTCCTAAGGCCAAGAAATAAAAGTGCTTAACATGGACACTGACTTCCTTTTAGATCTAATCAAGATAATAAATGAAAGAGAAGGAGAAAGATATGTACCTTATTAGCGACGTTTGTCCTGGAAAAATCCTGGTTGAGCTTCGATCCTGAGCTCCCTGATAGGAATTGTAAAAAAAAAGAAAAGGTACAAAAGACTTCCTAGTCTACTAAGATTATCTCAATCATAGATCCATCTACTGCAGACAAACTCATGTGGAACAAGCACAAGTTTGAAAGAAACAAGCCAAGCATTGATTATTAATGAGAACAGGTAAAGGTACTTATAATCCTTTGTATGAAGGTGTAGCAACTTCTTCCAGTTCTCCTTGTCCAACCCCTTTTCTCAAGTAATATCCACTGATTTATTTGATGACATCTCACTCATGATATCATAAGTTTGATGTAATTCTCAATCTCTATTGTACCTTTCACCATGAGAAGGCCTCCTTATATAACCTTGGAGAGGTCCAACCACTTGAGAGATCTTTGGGATAAGTTGAGGATTCCTCTCCTTTAGTTGATGATCTTCCCTAAGATCATGCCTTGACCATCTATTCCAATCCAACCACCTTCAGGAATTGAGGGATTGTTCCCTGATTTGCCTCAACAAACTCAAAATTTACTAAAAAAAGGGTATCTCTCCCCCGAAAAGGTGCACAGGGCACTCAAAAAATCCCCTAAAGAGGCTCAGGGAGAGCCAACACTCCCTGACAGTGGGTAGGGGAGAGATCCTCTCCAAAATCCATTTCTTAGTAGTTCTTTTAGTGCTAAAAGGTTTGTACTCCCTGTCAAGTGACTTCTCTTCTTCAAAACTAGTCTTTGGGGTGTCTAAAGTGTCTTTGTGATGTCGTTAGAGGCACGACATAGGCAAGATGGTAGTATGATGTTTTTGACACTTGCAACACTTCTATTCAAGATGAGAGACTTGTGTACAAGATGTGACAATTACGACACTTGTAATGACGACACTTGCGACACTATCACAGTGAGTAATTTTGAGGTGTAACAGATTGCCCCCAAAAGTATGAAGTTAGAAGACGATGATGACTGAAGTACTTTGTAAAAATTTTCAAACAAGGGTATGGATGAAGAGAAACCAAAAAAATCTACACACAACCATAAAACAAATATTATGACATGTTTCAAAAATCCAAGGCAGGCATACCTATGCTTGAGTGATAAAGACTTTTTAGGTATGGCCACCATAAAATACACTGTGGATCCATAATTATATTGACACAATGGTATAGACACTGCAGATACAATGTGGATATATACTTCTATGACCTAAACTGATCGTAGCCATGAAGAATAGACAATGGATCTATGAGATGACAAGACATAGCCATGACCAATACAAAGTGGATCTATGTAACAATACATGTGTCATAGTTCAAAAGAACTCCTTTGCAGCTTGGGAAAAGTATACATAAGAGTGAAAAATTAACCCAGGGTCTTCTTACCGATCCCAATGTAGTATGAATCTAACCATGTGAATAGATGTCCTGATGTCGAACATGGAAGAAACCACTTGATTACCGGTCAATGATGTAAATCGTTAACAAGCGTGAGGGAGATCACCATTGATGTCAATGATTCCCAAGGTACTCTAGTACATCTCGACGAATGTGAATGAATGAGATGAAGTCGAACATCCATGGAATCATCCAATCAAGGGTCAATGATGTAAACCCACTGTTAAATGTGAGTAGGTCTGCCATTGAGGCATGCAGGTCCTAAGGTACTAATTGGTTTCTAAGTCTAGTTCCCAGATAATGTGTTGAAATCGATAGGAATAGACTCGTCGAAGGAGGGCCTTGATGTATCCCCCATCAATGACATGAAAATGACAAAAAGATGTAATTTGTAGATCAAATGAACATGGATTGACATGGGTATTGAAACAGGATATTTGTGATGGTTGACTCTCGATGTAGATACTTCCCTTGCACACTGACGCACGAAAGCAGAAACATGACATGGACCAAAACTTGATGATGTAGTGGATGCTGTGAATTTCATCAGGTGACCCAAAGGAGTAAATGAAACTCAGAGGATTGGCTCAGTGTAGAGTTTCAATGGATTAAAATGAGTGAAAAGACAAAGTGCCATGTTCAAGGGTGACCGTAAGAGCTACTGGTAGTGTTCTCAAAAAACTGCACGGCTTGCTTCTTTCAATTTTTCCCTCATCTAGATATACAAGTACCTCTTTTTAATTTAACGAGCTCAAGGAGGGTAACACATGATCAATATGACTCACCTTTAGTAAGTCCCTCTTCCTTTGTTTAACTAACTAGAAGAAGTAAGGGTTTAGTCTCATATGAGCCCTTCAATGTATGATTGTTTAACGAGTCTAGAGAAGGTAAACTCGGTGGTTTTTCATATTTAGAGAGTCTGAAAACAACTTAAAGATGACTACAAAGTTGTCCTTTTTCGTAATATTAGTCTTGAGAGGCCGAAAAAATAGATAAATTATCACTTGAAAGATGCCCTTTCAAACCTTTTAATGAGTGGGAAAGGAAGCAAGATCACTCGGAAATATTTTCATGTTTTAGAGAGTCTAAAAAGAGCTCAAAGATGACTCCAAGGGGTTCCTTTTTCGTGTAACCATGCGAGTCCAAAAAAGTGATAAACGTCTACTCGGTTACATTCTCATGTGTTTTTGAGAACAATAAATAACAAAGACCAAGCTCGGTATGTCCCCATCTTGAACGCTAGTGTCTTAACTCCAAAATGATCATCAAAGGCTAGAGACATGCCCTCCAAGCTTCAATTCATTCACCGATGTTGAAGTTGTCACAAATTTCTCTACTAGATGGAGAAAAAGGATAAGAGTAGATGAAATGAAGGTTCAAAAGTGGTGACTGTTTCATTTTTTTAACGAGCTTGACACAGGAAAAGAACTATTATCAGAGCTTCAGGTTCAATCCCCAGATTCTTGTTTCATTTTTTAACGATCTTGCTATGGAGAGGGAAAAACTGTGCTCGCGACCTCTGTTTCATTTTTTAATGAACTTGCCATAGAGAAGACAAACAATGCTCGTGACCTCTATTTCATTTTTTAACGAGCTTGATACAGAAAAGAAAAAACTGTACTCATGACCTATGTTTCATTTGTTAACGAGCTTGCTACAGAGAAGAGAAACTCTTCTCGTGGACTCTTCTTGACCGTGGCTTCCAAGAAAATCATGTCCTAGAAGGACACCATGTCAATGGATAAAAATCGGTCATGGATTCCAAGAGATCTTCACTTGGTGGAAGAAAATCACTCTGGAAGGAACACATGTCGAGGGTCACGACATGGGTAAGGAGATCAGTCTCCAATATCCCTGCCGAAGAGATCACCATGTCAACTATCAGATCCAAATCATCAGAGGCTGAAGTCATGGGAGACGATGGAAAATCAACATTAGGAGGGAAGATAGAGTGTATATATTCCTGAATTTCTTCATGAGGGGGAAGAAAAAAGGATCGATGATGGTTATCATCCTGAGGTATCTTGTCAATGCTCAACATTTCTATAATAGATTCATCTGAGGGAAAATTTGGGGAAATGTAGTCGATCGTAGATGACAAGGAACTTAACCATGATGGCATCGAGTAACTGTCGGGTGCCAATAGATGTTGGTCATATGAAGAGGGAGAAGTGGATTGGATAGAAACGTATGATGTTTCAGCTGGAATAAGTGGCATGGTGCCACCTAGTGCATCTAATTCCAATGGACTAGGTACAATCCAGGGGTCAGATGATTCCAAAGATTGATAAGTCATGGTCGAAATCATATCGACGGTGGAAATATGATGTCTATTCGGTGGAAGTGGTGTAGGGAAGGTACCCATGAGGCTAGAATATTTCAGTAAGCCAACACCAACGCTTTCATACGTGATCTTGTGGTCTCCCAAGAAAGGAATGTTGTTGGTAGCGGGAGTGCGAGCATCGGTCGTGCAAAAATCCAACTGATCAACAGTGAAAATTTTATCCTGATGAGGAAATAGTACACATCGAAAGACCGATGAGGCAATGACAGTCATAGCATAAAACCAACTTCTTCCAAGTAACAAGTTGTAATCGAGGGGAGAATCGACTACCTCGACATGAGCAGTGACAGTTTTTTCACCCAATTGGATGGGCAGGGAGTGTAAAATCCCATGGGGATGAAAACCTCGCCCATCGAAGGTGCTTAAAATCATTGGGGATTTTTTAAGTGAGGATGATTTTAAACCTTTCCAACATGATAAAGACATGACACAAGTTGAGGCTCCCTCATCCAAAATAGTTCGGTGGATTTGTTGATTGTGAACAACAACATCAAATTGGAAAGAAAGTTGGTGGGAGAGATGATATGTATAATTGTCTAGGTTAAACATGATATGGTTGGAAAAATCAAGATCAACAATGCCAATAGCAGCCAAGAGCATTCTACATTGACTAGGGCAGTGTTGTAGAACTTCTAATGTAGACATAGCACACGGTGCTTAAGCCAAATCTTCAACAATGTTGTAGTTCTGGGCGGCACATGAACTAGGATTAAAGGTAGATTTATGGATAGTGCTCTTAGGAGGGCATAAGATAGAGTCAAATGTAGGTTTCTCAATCTGAAGTGGTCCAGACGAAGGATTAATCGATGGAGGACTAACGGAGGACAATGATGGATCTGGTAAAGTACCGGTACCATTAGTGAATTTTCATTTGTCAGGGTTACCTGGTGTGTCATATGTCTTAGAATGAGTGGTCAAATTAATCCCATTAAACATATAAATATGTGCACTCGTTGAGGCCTCATCATGAGGATGACTAGAACTGCACCCAGGAGAGGGGGTTTGAGCAACCATGGATTGTTGTTGTGGAAACGACTAAGTAAGCACAGCGGGTTGTGAATTTCCCTGGAACAATTTGGCCACTTCATTGCGATGTGGACAGTCTCGAGTGTAGTGATCATCACCACAAATGATACACTGAAATTTCAGTTTCCATTGTGGTTGCTTTTCGGTAGCAGCTGTTTGAGCTTGATGTTTTGGTTGTTCATTGTTATTAGTACTTTTTAATTTATTTTTTGTCTTCTTCTTACCTCTGGATTGTTGTGAAAGGGCAGATTGAACTGCATTCACATCAGAGATATGAGTTTCGGGGGAGGTAGAGGAGAGTGTGGTCGATTGGGAAGTAGATTGATTTTTGATGGAATTGATAACACCATCTGCATGAGATGAGGATGATGGCTTGGATGGATTGGTATTAGCTTGAGAAGCATTTGGAAGAAAATCATACAAACTACTATATTAGGAATAAACCAAATCTAAGTATTGAGCCTGAGCAATGGTTTCTTCCTCGGTGACCGTGCCACCCATAGAGAAATCACGAGCGATTAGGGGTAAAAGTGATTTAGTAAACCATTCTGCCAATAATATGTCAAGAATGATTACCTTCATCATCCTTCGTCATCGTCTCCACTCATGAATATGGTCAGAGATATGCATAGAGTTAGTTTGACAAAGAGAGGTCAAGAGTTCAGTACCCGTCTCATAGCGAATAGGTAGTTGAAAGTGCGTGAGGAAAGACATGGCAAGGGAATTGAAATCATGAAAAGAATCACGTGGTAGTTCAATATACCACTTTGTTGCTAAGCCCATAAGTGTTCGCTGGAAAAGATGCAAACGTATAGAATCATCCATGAGGGAGTTTGATGAACACCAAAAATGGAAAGTCATCACATGGTTATTTGGATCTTCTCTAGATTTTCCGTCAAATTTTGAAATATCAGAAGGAATTTTAGCTGGAATAACTGGCCAAACTGGTGAATGAAAAATAAGATCATTAGTTAACTGAGACAAGTCTGGGAGATCCTGAGTCGCAAGGAAAGGTAGTTTTCGGTTAATTTGTGGATGATACTGGTGTGGCATAGGAACACCAGTAGGACCATAAACTGGGTTAGGTGGATAGTTGTAACCAGTAGGTCCTCCTACATATGGTTATTGCTGACTAGGATAAACAGGATTCGAAGATGGTTGAGAAACATTTTCATAACCCGGTGGATTCTGAGCATTATAAGTCAGGTGATTTGCTTTCCCAGAAAGAGGATGAACATTGTTCCCTTGAGGAGGGTAAGGAGTAGATCCCGGAGGCAGATACACATGAGACCCATGGGGAGGATAAGGTTGTTGTCCTTAAGGACTCCAGGTGGTGTTTGGGATGCCACTCGGATAAGGTTGTCCATAAGATGGTCCAAAAGGAACAAGATTTGATACTCCTCGTTGTGGGTTATGATATGAGTGCCCCCCAACATGGGGTTGGGTAAATGTGCCTCCGGAAGATACTCCCCAGGATTGTGAAGGGTTTTCGGAAGACAAAGGTTACCCCTTTCCAGCGGTGGATTAACAACCAAGGTATGACTAGAAAAGGGAGGTTTCCCTCTGGGAAGAACATGAAAAGGGGCTTGTCCCCTGGGAGGGGTAGGCCCACCATAGGATGGTGGTCTTATAGGAGGGATAGGTCTGCTAGATGGTGGTTTCCCTCTAGTTGGTTGTATTTGGTTGGCAAGGGTTTGCATTCTAGGGTGAAAAGATGTCCCAGCAGGATCATGCGGAACATGTGGAGTTGTAGAGTGAAAGTTCGTTAAAGCGGGGGTAGGGATCAAAGTGCCTTGGGAATGAGTAGAGGTGATGAGTCTAGCATTAGGATATACTTGTTATGATGCAACAGTAGGGTTAGTGACCTGATCGATGGGGTGATTCATCATTTGACCAGATGGCCAATTTTCAACAGGAGGGTCATGAGGATTAAAGGGTTGTCGAAAGGATTCAAAATGCTCATAGAGATCATGTCCTAATAAAGTCCTCCATGCAGAATGAGCAGGTGTGGGATTTGTATCTATTGCAGTGGTAGGATGAAAAAGAGTCCTATACTCATCACCAAATGTTGGTTCTGTGGATCCCATATATGTTTTGGTGAAATCTCTCTTAGGTAAATGTGGGACCTCTTCGTCTATGATGTTCCCAAGGGAGTCTAAACGAAGAAAAAGTGGTTTGAGAGGGGTTGCTGAAACAGATGTAGTGTAAGGAGTGGGATTCTCAACCGTAACCATAATCCCTTCTGAATTGTTGAACGGAGGAGCAACAACACTCCCAGGGTCAGATTGATTTTCTACCTCTCCAAGGTAGTTGTCTTCTGGAGGGTTAGGAGGTAAGGGTTGGTAGCCTTCTGGAGGAAAGCCTTGCATCCTACGTGATCGACGAAGAAATTTATCATCTACAGGCTCAATTTTGGAGAATAACAGTACACACTGAAAATCTAGGGCCAACTAACAAAAAGAAACAACATACGCTAATAAAAGCTAGGAATGAAAACCAAGAAAACAAGACTTCTCTCGATGATCGTACTAGTTGGTGATGAAATCCAACATCACGTGATCAATTCAAGAAGGGGCTAGGATATGGTGGAACAGTTACAATGGAAACCTGCTTAACGGACTTTCACCTTGGTGCAAGATTCCACGCAGTAATTGTGGATTTACCTTCCAAGGAGCCCGAGTGAGTTTGAACAATGTTTGTCCCAGGTATAGCGAGACTTCCCTTCACTGTCACTTTGTGTAAGTACCTAAGGATTAAGGAAACTACGGACACCAACTTGCAGTCATCCCCTGGGCAGGTACAGTTGACAATCCGATCCAAATGTATGGGCAGGATAACAAGTCTGAAATCAACTTGAGAGGCTCCCACACATAATCATGGGTATACCCTCAAGTGACCCCCAATATATGATCCGACCACTAAAAATAGTTGAACCACGGAGGGATAATCTCTGCATCTCACCCAAATGTGACCTCGTGTGTAACCCCTGTGTGAGAGGGGGATCCCATAAAGCCTATACGACAATTGGATTTGACTCTCCCTATATTAGGATGCTAATGTTTGTTTTGAAAACTTTAGAGAGTTGTACTCACAACCTAATACAAAGTGCTAATCCTAGTATAATGTTGGTGGAAAATCCTAAAAACAAAATGTTCTAGATAATTTTTAATTAGCATTTATTTTGCAGTTGTTCTTTACTCAAAGGGTGTATGACAATGAAACAGACGGTATGATAACTCAATTCCCAAAAATGCACAAGAAGATGATACACAATCTTGTATTTTGATGAATGGCTATTTAAGGGAAAGAGAAAGAGTTGTTTTCACTATCAAACACTAATATGCAATGTTCTCAATCAATTTGTTTCTCACTCAAATCCAATGTAATGCTAAAAATTTCAGAAATGCCTTCTAATATCCAAACCAATCACTAAAATATGTCCTTTTGTTTATACGTTAATGATAATCAGATGTAGGACTTATAAATGTCAATCAGACTTTAGGATTAAACAATTAGAAGAAAACCTCTCACAAAACAAAAAATACACTCTCATTGTGAACAAACAAGAAGGACAAAAATGACCAAATTTGCAAACAAGAACCAAAAAAAAAAAACCTCAAACAAAAGAGAAATGATTGAAAGTTGACCTCAAATATCAAATGAAAAGGTTCACAGACCTTTTCATTTCCTCACAAAAGTTTCCACTCAGTCAGATAAATCAGAAGAAAACAACAAGTTAACTCTAGGTCAGCAAAGACAAAGAGTGACTTCAAAGCAAGGAAAGAAAATGTCAAAATCCCAAACAAAAGAGGATGAATTCTCAGAAATAGGGTGTTTGAAAGCTAATACCAAGATGGACTAAGAGTATGAGGCCCTGAACAAATGCCAAAACCAAGAAATAGCTTCAGGAGATGAACATTCTAGAGAATTTCACACAAAAATGGGGTAGCGCTCTGGTGTAAGGGGTACCAGAGCATTCCAATGCTCTTTGTAAGGCTAAAGGGGAGTACTAGTGCTCTGAAAGAAATAGGGGGGGAGCACTCTGCTCCAAAAACTCAGAAAAAATCCCAAAAACACAAAAAATCAAGAAAATTCAATCAATCAGGGTGATCATGATGACATAAAGAGGCAATCAAACAAATAAAAGAATAAAAATGATAATATGGATAATATAACATCCATGGGAAAAGGACCAAAACAATATCTAGGGTCGGAAACAAAAATCAGAGCTTCTCCCCAGTGGAGTCGTCAATTTTTGTTGTAGCTGAATCCCCCTGCGGACAAGTGGATTCCCTCCTAGTATCTAGACTCCTAAGGCCAAGATAGAAAAGTGTTTAACATGGACACTGACTTCCTTTTAGATCTAATCAAGATAATAAATGAAAGAGAAGGAGAAATATATATACCTTATTAGTGATGTTTGTCCTTACAAAGTCCTGGCTAAGCTTCGATCCTGAACTCCCTGTAGGCCCTGTAAAACAAAAAAAGGTACAAAAGACTTCCTACTCTACTGAGATTAGCTCAAACATAGATCCATCTACTTCATCCAAACTCATGTGGAACAAGCACAAGTTTGAAAGAAACAAGCCAAGCATTGATTATTAATGAGAACAAGTAAAAGTACTTACAATCCTTTGGATGAATGTGTAGCAGCTTCTTCTAGTTCTCCTTGTCCAACCCCTTTTCTCTAGTAATCTCCACTGATTGCTTTGATGAAATCTCACTCATGAGATCATAAGTTTGATGTAATTCTCAATCTCTATTTTACCTTTCACTATGAGAAGGCCTCCTTATATAACCTTGGAGAGGTCCAACCACTTGAGAGATCTTTGGGATAAGTTGAGGATTCCTCTCCTTCAGTTGAGGATCTTCCCTAAGATCATGTCTTGACCATCTATTCGAATCCAAACATCTTCAGGAATTGAGGGATTGTTCCCTGATTTGCCTCAACAAACCCAAAATTTTCTAAAAAAAGGGTAGCGCTCCCCCAAAATGGTGCACAGGGTGCTCAAACACTCCCCCAAAGAGGCCTAGGGAGCGCCAACACTCCCTAACAGTGGGTAGGGGAGAGCTCCTCTCCAAAATCCATTTTTTAGTAGTTCTTTTAGTGGAAAAAGGTTTGTACTCCCTGTCAAGTGACTTCTCTTCTTCAAAACTAGTCTTTGGGGTGTCTAAAGTGTCTTTGTGATGTCGATAGAGGCACGACATATGCAATATGGAAGTATGATGTTTTTGACACTTGAAACACTTGTAGTCAATATGCGACACTTGCGGACAAGATGCGACACTTACAACACTTGTAATGACGACACTTGCGACACTATCAAAGTGAGTAATTTTGAGGTGTAACAAAAGGAAATAGAGGAAACCTCATTATTTTCAGTCATGACCACCTGGGAATCCTTCAGGGATGCTATTACGGAACAATACTACCCTGTCATAAGTTATGATGACCTGTATACCAAATGGACCACACTACGGCAAGAAAGAGACCAATAAGTGCAAGACTTCACAAATATCTTCCATACCTTGTGCACAAAGTTGGGTATCAAAGATTCAGAGCATCATCTGGTGCTCAAGTATCATGGTTCTCTACATAGATACATCTAGACTGAAATGGAATTTATATACATCTCATCCTTGGGCGTGTCCTACCGATATGTCATCGAAATCGAGCAGAAGCTCAAACAAAAGACGTGGAAATTTGGGCCTGGTAACCCCTCACAACAAAAGCCAGGAAAGGGTGGCCCCAACCCACAAAACAAAGGATAGAGAAAATATGGAAAGTATCAAGACAACCAGTCCAAGCCACAAGCAAAGAAGGACACCAGAAAGACAAAGAAAGATACTGGGAAGTGGTGCGGCTTCCATAAGAGCCCTTGGCATAAATTGTTGACTGCTGCTCAAAGAAGTCCTTGGTGGCCGAAGTGAAAGCCTCTGAATCAGATGTGGATTCTGACTCTGAGCCAAAACCAGAAAGGGGAAGATGGATCATTGACACGGAACCCAGTGCCATCGTTGCTACCACCAAGCTCTAGCCTGGTGAACTAGATGAGCCAGAAGAAGGAGAGCGCCTCTTCCATTCATAGATGTGGGTAAAATGCACCCCACTGCACTTCATCATTGATAGCGGTAGCCAGAAGAACCTCATCTCAACATAGGTCATCAAGCGGCTCACCCTACCAAAAATTCCACACCCACAATCCTACACCATTGGATAGCTCTGCCAAGGAAGCGATCTCCACGTTAGCCAACAGTGTCAACTATTGTATGACATCAAGCCCTTTAAATATGAGGTATTATGTGATGTTGTTCCTCTTGACGTTTGTGATGTTATTTTGGGCCAACCTTATTTATGGAAACGTCATGTTGTATATGAGTCTAGGCCTTGTAGTGTTATTATTACTTTGAATAGGAAATTGTACAGGATACCCGATGCAGTCCCACCTAGTGCTATTTCCTTGATCTCTGCTAAGAAATGCAGTAAGGTCATCTCTCAGATGGGGAAGTTTTTCTTCTTCATGATTCACTCTCAAAATAAGCGAAAGATCACAGCCACATCCAGGGCCTCTGTGGCTAACCTCTCCACACAGCAGAAGCAAGTAGATATGGTCATGGAAGAATACTCAGATATCTTCTCCTTACTTACAGGGGTACCTCCGCACTGCCAGGTCAAGCACCCCATCGATCTGACCCCCGATGCACCACTCCCCAATGGGCTAGTCTATCGTCACTCTTTTTTATAGAATGAGGAGATCAAGTAACATATCCAAGAACTACTCCACAAGGGGCACATCCATCCCAGTTCATCACCTTGCGGGAGCCCAATCGTGCTGGTATAGAAGAAAGATGGAACCTGGCAACTCTGTATTGATTATTGGGCTTTGAATAAAATCACAGTCAGAAACCGCTACCCGATTCCCCGAATTGATGAACTCCTTGATCAAATGACGAGGGAAAAATACTTCAGTAAGATTGATCTGAAGTTTGGCTACCACCAAGTCCCGATAGAACAAACAGATGTATGGAAGACTTCCTTCAAGTCAAAGGAAGGCCTTTTTGAATGGTTGGTCATGCCTTTTGGTTTGACAAATGCTCCAACCACTTTCATGAGGATGATGGACGATGTCCTACAACCATTCACCAATAATTTTGTAGTGGTTTATCTGGATGACATTCTAATTTACAACAAGACTTGGGCCGAACACTTGCATCATATTCAACAGGTTTTGCACAGCCTGTGGCAGCAAAAGCTATACACCAACTTGAAAAAATGGTCCTTCGGCATGGACAGGGTCCATTACCTAGGCTACATCATTGATCAACATGGTGTACATGTGGATCCAGCCAAGATCCAAGTCATCTATGACTGGCCATGACTGCCCATCCCCAACAACACTCATTGATCTTCTAAGCTTCTTGGGCCTTGCCAATTTCTACCACAGGTTCGTGTTGGGATTCTCCCATATTGCATGGGCACTCAGCCAAATAAACAGGGGTGATTATAAGGTTAAATTTGTGTAGGTCCGGTCCCAACAACAAGCGTTTGATGATTTGAAGAAACACTTGTGCTCATCCCCAGTACTTTCACTACCAGACCTGCAACATCCCTTTGAAATCAATATAGATGCTTCAGGCTGTGCTGTGGGAACCGTTCTCACTTAGAAAGACCACCCCGTGGCCTATCATAGTGAGACACTATCAAATACTATCTGTAAGTATCCTACTTATGACAAAGAAATGTACTCCATTGTACAATCCTACCGCCAGTGGAGACATTAAATTCTTTGGAAGGATATAATCATCCACATTGATCATAAGCCACTGTAGTTCATGCAGACATAGGGAAAATTGCAGAAAGACCACCATCAAAATTGGTCCACATGCTTGCAACAATTCCACCTCAACATCAAGTATCAAACAAGAAGCACCCATCACGTCGTTGATTTCCTCAACATACCGCTAGTTGCGTCACTCACCATGGTGCTAGACTCTTGTGGCCATGAGACATCTAGATGGCCCCAACTCTATGAGACAAACCCTGATTTCTCCACCACCTACAAAATGTTGGGTGCAAACGCAGTTGTCAATAATTTCCATCTTCAAGATGGGTTGTTGTGTTGTCTGGGTGATATATGTGTTCCATCAAGTGAGAAAGTGAAGCTTATCTAGGAATCCCATTATAGTCAGGTGGCAGGACACTTCGATGTTGAAAAGATAGTGGTGATTCTACAGAAACATTTCTTCTAGCCGAAACTTCGACAGGAGGTCAACAAGTATATCAGGTCTTGCACTTCCTACACTATTTCCAAACTGACCACTAAGAAATAGGGCCTACACACCCCTCTTCCTACTCCTGACAGGCCATGGGAATCCATCTCAATGGACTACATGTTGGGCCTCCCATCCACCAAGCGAGGAAATGATTGTGTTCTTGTGGTTGTTGATCGCTTTTCTAAGATGGTGATTCTGGTTGCCTGCAAGAAGAGCATCACAATAGAGGCCACTGCCAAGCTCTTCTTTGAATGCGTCTGGGTACATTTTGTAATCCCACAAACCATTGTCTCAGATTGGGATAGTCAATTTATCATCACATTCTGGTCGAGCCTCTGGTCACTGTTGAACACCAAGCTCACCAAATCCACGACCTTCCACCCCCAGACGGATGGCCAAAACAAGGTTGTAAATCGAATTATTGTGAATATCCTTCGCATGTATAATTAAAAGCACCCTCAAACATGGGATGAGAGCCTTCCTTATGTCCAACATAGCTACAACCTATCCCTGCATAGATCAATCGACCACATGCTCTTTCAGGTGGGGTTGGGATTCCAACCATTAGGTCCCATAGATGTTGCACTTCCCCTTGCGGTCACCTAAACTGACGCATCTCCTGCTCCAACTGAAGCTGACAAATCTAGCCAGTTCGTTGAGTGGATCCAACACATTCTCCAACAGGTTCAGGATATCCTACAGAAGTCCAATGACAAGTAAAAACAGTGCCATGATCAACATCGAGTGCCACATAAGTTTCAGGTGGGCATCAAAGTTTGGTTGCACTTGCAGAAAGAATGCCTTACAGGACCCCATCGGAAGATTCAACCACTCCATTATGGGTTGTACACTATAACTAAGGCCATGGGGGATAATTATTTTGAGCTAAGAATTCCTCCCTTCCTTGGCCTACACCCAGTGTTCAACATGGATCTCGTTCGCCCTTATTTCCCACCATTATTGGACACCTCGGAAGTAGCAGAACAACTCACACCAACAAAGCTCAACCCTGACTACATACAACATGTATCCAATGATCATATTGTGGACACACAGATCAAGGGAACTCGACAACAAAGGATCTATCTTTATCGAGCCATCAAAGTAGGGTAGCTCCTCCACCAAGGCAAGTGGCTCACCCGGGGCCAAATTCAACAAAAATTTCCTCATATGATGGGGGAACTCAACACAATGGATACCATTGCTTCCTAAGGAGGGATTATTGATCCAGATGGATATTGGTGGCCACCCACCTTTTCCAACTGGCTCAAAACAGTTTTTTGACAATTTTGGCAATTTACTATTTTTAGCAGTTTTAACTTCTAGGGCCATTTTGAGGGCCTAAATGACAGTTTTTAGGGATAGAGCTCATCAATGATAGTAAAAAGAATTATTGATCCCCCAAAATTAATTTCCTCAACGATACCTTTCCAACGGGCTATCACACACCTAAAACAGAGTTCGTATGCAAAAGTTATGACCCTGAAAAGTTGATGTACTAACTTACCCAAATGGGGCCCACATGACTTTTGGCGCTTCATCTCCTAGGGTTAGGTTTTTCGATGTCTAGGGTTTTTGGAATTCTTGTTTATTGTAAACATACCTTTAGAGCCTCATTGTAATCTTCTTCTTGCGAATTCACATAGCCATCACATCTCTTCTCAAAGATAAGCCCCCACCATTCCAGCAAGCTTGTTTCTGCTGCATTTTACAGTTTCAACTTATTTCTTTATTAAATAGAAAACCAGTTTTACTGTATCTATTTTATTTTGTGTTAAGCACCTGCTAATAATATGTATTCATTTCGTTCTTCTCATAAAATCAAGATCAATATTTATCCTTTTTTGTGTTGACAAACATCACATTCCCCCATAAAAGTTTGAACATCTTGTTTCATAGAATCCCCGAAAAAAGAATGTTTGACTCGATCATAGGTTTTGGTAAATCCTGAGTGCCCAGATGTGGGTGCAACATGAATATTAGAAAGCACCATGGATTTAATTTGTGATTTTTTACTTAAATACATAAGGGCTTTGTAGTGAAGCTCATCATTGTGCCAATAGTACCCTGGGGAAACTAGAGAATTGGCTTGCAATTGTTGAATTAGATGCAATTGTTTTGGATCTTGTAGCCATTCCTAGTGAACATCGTGTAGCCAATATGGTACAATGAAAGAGAGGGAAAAAAGGGACCCTTCATCTTCATATTTTCTTGAAATAGAATCAACAACCACATTTCCTTTTCCTTTCTTGTAAATGATCTCATAATCATATCCAAATAGCTTAGTCACCCATTTTTGTTGCTCCGGGGATGAAGGATGTTACTCCAGAAAATACTTGACACTCTGATGATCTGTCTTAATTTTGAAGTGTTTCCCTAAGAGATAAGGGTTCCAGAAGTCCATTGCATGCAGAATATCCAACATTTCCTTTTAATAGATTGGTTGGCCCAAATTTCGCTCTGACAGTTCTTTGCTGGTAAAGGCCAAAGGTCAGCCATCTTGCATAAGGACTGCTCCAATTCCTCTCCTGGAAGCATGACATTCTAGGACTAAGGTTTTTGTGAAATCACAAAGGGCCAGGATAGGAGTGGTTCACACAGCCTCTTTCAAGTCTTGATCAACTGTGGGAGTCCAAGTGAAAGAATTCTTTTTAAGGAGAGCAGTGAGAGGCACCACAATCTTTCCATAATTCTTAACAAACTTGTGATAATAGCCTGTTAAGCCCGTAAAAACATCCAAGATTTTGAGAGTCTTGGGGTAAGGATAATACTACATAGCTTCAATATTCTTATGATCCACCTTGACACCTACCTTTCCAACAACATGACCCAAGTACTTGACCTCCGAGGCTCCAAAATCACATTTAGATTGTTTGAGGAAAATTTGGTGTTGAGAGAGTACATGAAGAACTCGATCCACAAGGGAAAGATGGGTTGTCCAGGTTTTACTATAGCTAAGAATATCACCAAATAAAACTAAGACAAAATGATGGAGAAAAGTATGGAAGAAATGATTCATGATGCTTTGGAAAGTGGATGGATCATTACACAAGACAAAGGGCATGACCAAGTGTTGGATTACTGAGAGGGGGGGTGAATCAGTAATAGCATACTTATAATCCTTTTTCTCCAAATAATACAAGTGTTATATCAATGTAGAATTATTATCCAATAATGAGCAATAAGAAATGAACAAACACACACATACACAGTACACCAGTGTTTTACGTGGAAACCCAAATCAGGAGAAAACCATGGAATGCTTTTTTTTATATGTCTGGAAGAATTACATTCATTGGAAGCACTAAATTCCTTTTTTTTCAAGCTGCAATTGGAAGGAGACTCCAACTCCCCAGTTTCTCAGTATACAACCTAAGGGAAGCTCCAACTCCCCAATTCTCTGGCTACAACCAGAAGGAGGCTACAACCCCCTATTTTCTCCAGCTACAACCACCTGTCCCTGCCCCGTCCAACCACCCTGAAGTAGAAGTAGAATGATGGAACCACTGTCAATCTATCAATGTGAGATATACCACTATAAACATCTACCAATAAACCTGAACCATGCATCAACCTGTACATTAACCTGTAATCAACCTGTACCATAAACAAGTGCATCAACCATGCACCAACCTGTACCAAACAATCTATAATCAACCTATACCATAAAAAAGTGAAAAAAACCATGTACCAAGTATGTACCAATCATGTTTCAGGTAATCATCAACTATGACTCATCAATATGTACCAAAATCATGAACTATACACCTCATGTATGTGCCAACTCATCAACTACTTGTCTCAACCATGTACCCAACTTGTACCTCAACCAAAAGCCCTCATCAATTTCATCATCCAAATACGATTTGTAACTCTGTAATAGAGCTAGTGTATATGATCACATACCTGTAAACCTTCCTTCACTTTAACAATAAGAGACTAGCATTTTCATCAAACGTTTCTTTAGTCTCACGAGACTAGCTTTGGATTAGTCAACAACCCTAACTTGAAATAATCATAACTTTGTACTTGTAATGAATAAATATCTGAAAATTATACACAATTTTCTTCAGTGTGTTTTATGCAATTACTCTAGGTTTCACTACTTAGAACCTCTTATAAAGGATTTAGAGTAAAAATGGCACACCTTGTTGAATTCTGGATTATTCTAGAGAGCGACCTTGTAGAGCATGT
This sequence comes from Picea engelmannii, assembly GCA_009831015.1. Lineage (NCBI taxonomy): Eukaryota > Viridiplantae > Streptophyta > Pinopsida > Pinales > Pinaceae > Picea > Picea engelmannii. Next base: position 79,357 of record ML799387.1, read on the forward strand.
CTTGCACGGAATATTTTTTGAATTGATATGAAACTGTTACAAAGCATACTATAGACTGTACTCTAAACAACACATTTTTTCTTACTGAATTTGGATCTGTTATCAATAAGTTATGACGTTTTTACCCGAAACACATGTTTTTGACTAGCTTCGGGACTAGCCACAAACCCTATTTTCCACGGAGTGTAACTCCAAAAATACAACGACCCACAAGATTAATTTTTTACCAAAGATACTTGGATATGTTTCCTCAATGTCATAGAAATTTCATGGTTTGAATCATTCTAGAAAAAAATATTATTGCGAAAATGGTGAGATGACCTGAAAAAAACATACCTTAGAAAGCATCATCAAAAGAATTTATCCTTCCTTGAATTATGGCCTTCTTTTCTTCACTTTCCTCATAAATTCATCTTAGATATCCTTTGTTTACCTAAAACACCTATAGGTATTCAATATTATCAAGTGTGCTTAAAATGAGAGAGCCTTTCCTCTTATTTATACTCTCCAAGTAGCTTCCATAAAAACATCTTCTAGGTCACTTTACCCACTTTCCTTATTTTAGGGTTAACCCACTTCTAATTTCTCCATTAAATTTATTATTTAAATAATTTATTTTGTATTCACTTTGAATTATAGTATACTCATCACTTCACTTTATTATTTACCTTCTAAAATCTCTTAAACCACTTTGATTACTTTGACCTTTTGGGGCTTCTAGATGACATAAGAGGGTCCTCCAACTTCGTAAGGCCATAACTCTCAAACCGTGAGGAGTTATGTGATGTTACACATACCATAAGAAATGGAATGAAATGTACCATCCATATAGAATAGTATTATCTACAAATATATCAAAACTCATACCATTATCCATCAAACAAACATGGGTCCATTACCCAAACATGGGTTCTCCAACTTCTCATGGCCATAACTCTCTAATTGTGAGGAGTTATGTGATGTTCCACATACCACCGGAAATGGAATGATAAGAACTATCCATATATGATAGTTTCAATGAAAAATTCAATGACCTTCATCTCATTATTCCAAAAATAAGCATGGGTTCTCTAACCATACTTCTAGGATAACTCAATCTGCAAAGCATCTTCCCATGAGGGATTTCACCATAAGGGGACCACTTTGGAGTTCATCCATTTCTACTTATTATCAAACATGACAATACAATAATGAGACATCTTTACATCAAACAAACTTGGGTCCATTACCCAAACCTTTGTGCTATCAAGATTTCTTCAAGGGTTGACATCAATGACAACCAACCTTAATCAACACTAAGAACACATAGTGGCCCTCATGAGTTTGAAATGTATTCTTATGGATGTCAGCCTCTTTCATACATATCTGGTGGTATCCAGAACGATGATAAAGTTTAGTAAATAATTAGGCACCACTTAATTCATCCAATATATCATCAATGACATGAATGGGAATTTTTTCTTTCATGGTGAGTTTGTTGAGGAAATGAAGGTCAAGATACATGTGCAAAAATATTTCTTTCTTAAGTACCATGAACACATGATAAGAATAGGGGATAGTAATAGGATGGATAATGCCCGTGACAAGAAATTCTTGAACAATTTTCTCAATTTCATTTTTTTGGGAAAAGGGATGATGATAGGGAAGAAAACTGGGAGGAAGGTTGTTGGGGACGAGTGGAATGGAATGATCATGAACACCATGGGAAGGAGGAATTCCCTGGGGAGTGGAAAAAATAGCTTGATGTTTGGAGAGGATGGATTGGAGGTTAGGAGGTACAAAGGGTATCTTAGTGGCATGAATGGAATGGAGTTGTGAAATAATGTCAAAATGACCTTTTTTTAGGAGATTTTCCATTCGATGGGAACTAATGATCTCAGGGTAACCTGTTGCGATGACTTGGAACTTGTACTATTGGTGCTCCTAGTTGAATTTCATGGTTAATTACTTAAAATCCATGAGAATGGGGCCCAAAGTCCTTATCCATTCGACACCCAACACAATTTCACAACCACCCATGTCTATAAAAAATATATGAGATTTCATGTGGTACTGACCAATTTGGTAATGCACATTTTCACAATGCCCCCCACATTTCATGGACCCACCATTGGCAATCATGATTTGAAATTTATTGACTGCTCGAATATAAAATTTAGTTTCTTGGGCAATGTGGCAATGAAATTATGGGTGCTTCCAATATTGAGGATGATGACCTTCCGATGCTTAATGTAACCAATTATCTTGAGGGTTTGGGGAGCAGAGAAGCCAATGAGAGATTTTAGGGAAATGAATATTTCAACTTCTGGAGGGTCGGAAGGTTGATTCATGTCAGTGGATTCAAGTGACTCAACCACAAGGGGAGCCTTGACATCTTCTTTAGAAACATCCTTAAAGATGGCCATAAAAATAATTTGTTCATTATACTTGTTCCCAAGAAAATTTTTGTCATCATAGTTATAGCAAAGGGTCTTGAGTTGGCATTCAACCATTTCTGACCAGGTCAATTTATGGATCTTTAGTAGAGTGGAAGGAGGAGTGGGAGTGATTGGTTTAGGGTGAGGAATGAAGAACGATTTTTTGGTTTGAGAATAGGAAACTTGTTGTGCTTCCTTATCTCTTTTAGTAGCTTCCACCCAACTTTGAGGGAGATCCATGAGGACATGGGCATATATCTCATCCTTGAGGCCACTGATAAATAATTATCAAAAAAAGTATTAGACACACCCTCTTTGCGAAAAGTCAATCTCTCAAAATTAGTTATAAAGTATTCCATTGTGATAGATTGTTTCGACTTTGTCAAATGTCCTAAATGGTTGGTGTCAATTTCAAATCATTCATAAAGCTCTGCAACAAATTTTGTCCAAGCCACATACCCTTGGCGGGCATTTTTTCTCCACTGCCAGCATTGCCAATTTTTTTGATCTATATGGAGAACACCATAACATAGTTTGTCGAACTCATCTGTAATGTCATACAAAGATAAATAGTGTTCCATTTGAGTTACCCAGCTAGTGGCATCCGAGTGATCAAATTTGTTCACATCCACATGTGAAAGACGTAGGTCATGCTGAAAGTGATGGGGATAAACAATTTGGGAATTGGAGGAAGTTTCACATTCAGAGTGAAAATATGTGTCAGAGGAGGTAAGGTCTCTAGGGATATTCAACTTGGTGCAAATAATGATAGTAAAGGATGCAAGTTGGGTAGAGGGGTCCTATTTCATGGTTTCCAGTTTTTTGTCTATGGAGGAATGCGTGCTTTTATTGTTTTTATTGATGGTGGAAATATTGGCACTAATATGCCACACTTCCTACTAGCTCTCTGTGAAAGAAGAGAACGAGGAATTGAAGTGGGATTCCAAGTATTGGTTATAGGTGTGGGCCATGATAAAGGTGGGAAATAGAAAGGAGTAGGTGGGACACACAAAAAATGGGTTATGGGTGAAGGGTATCATGACAATCAGGGTGATGAGGGGAATCCAATGTGGTAAGGCCCAAATAAGGGGGTCGGAAGGGGTTTGGGTCCACGGGAAAAATATTTTTGCTGAAAAATGATAGGTATGATTGTAATCAGGGAGAAGAGAGGAATTTAATGGGATAGGGCTCAAATAATGGTGCTAGAAGGATCCATAATTAATTTTTTTACTCCTGTGGAGTTATACTCTGATCTAAAGAATACTACAATGTTGAAATGCCCAAATTATTAACATGAAGAAATGTATAGTAATTTCGCAATCAGAATACATGAGGTAAGGTTACACGAAAATAGATCTTGTATGTTTTATTTATGTCCCAAGGGTTAGGGTATTTATAGACAAGGGCTTGTCCTATGTTATATATCTCTGATATATGTTCATGGTCCAACAATAGTAATCGACCCAATATCTCAAGGTACCAACTAAGGAGGCTAGATTGTGGCCTTAGTCGTACTACTTGACTACCTAGGTACTAGAGAGTATATTCCTGAGTGATGTTCTTAGTGGCACTATAGGAGTCATGTGACCGATCGATTTATCTACGAGGGCTTTAGGATATATAGGTTGATCCATATACAAGTGTTTTTTGATGATACACCACTTGAAGTGGTACCAACAAGGTTTACAAGGGTGGCCAACAATGTGCGCTTAAGTACCACTTGTATTTCCTCTGTGTATGCTTCCTCGACCACATATTTATGTGTTAACTGATAGATCTATGTAGATTTAAGACGTTGAAATACGTCTCTATCCTGGAAAAAAACATCCCACAATTTTGTTCCAAGGAAAGTGCTCTGATACCGCTTGTAAGATATTAGATATATTATAATAGTTGAAAACAAATATATTGCAAAGAATAACAATGAAACAACACAATAGATGAAACCACAACACCAAAACAATACCTTTATGGATAGGAAAACATGTTCACCTTCCTCTTTGAGGGGGCAACCTTTAGCAGAGCAACGCTCTATTAAAATAATTCTCAAGACAAAACTTATCATTCCCTCGACTCCTATTTATACTAAATCTATCTACCAAAAAAACAATCTAGAGGAAGATCTTCTAGAATCAAAAGCTTCTATTAGGTCTTCTTACATTTGACTTATTCTTCCTTATTACTAGGCCTTATTAATATTGGACTTTATTACATGGAAAATATATTATTCTACCTATGTAAGGGATTAGGGAGGTTAGGTCCCTAACACTAATTCCTACATACCCTAAGCTAAAGAGAGAAAGAGGTTCTTAGTTGAATCTTGATTGTCTAGATCTTGTCTCTTCCTAATTAATCCTAAAGAGTACATAAGGAATAAATATCCTAAAGAGTATTAAAGAATAAATAAAGATCCTAATTCATAAATAAGTAAGAAAACATATTATAAGGAACAAAGTAAGAGATCCTCTAATATTTAATGTGGAGGACCAGAGATGACAACAAGTACTGTATGATGATACCCTTATTTTATATTAATATGTGTAGGAGCATAAATACACATGGAGGATAAGAAATTACAGGTACTTCCTGTTTGTGGCTTATGGAATAGATCATTGTTTCTTTGTTTTTCTTTGCTTATTGATTGGTTGAGGAACAAACATAGTAGATGCATGTTTTGTTGAAGTTTATTCCCATAATAGTTAAAGTATGGTTTCTCTCGTATGTCAGTTCCTAGGGAAAGTCTAAATAAAAATATATTTTTCAATCTTGTTGTTGGAGCAGCCACAAATTAAGTAACACCATTATGGGTAGTGAAAACAATTGAGGAGAAATTCATTGTCAAAATGCAGAGACTTAGGAATATCTATGGATTGTTTTTTATGAGTCCTAGTCAAATGTAGTGTGAGAAGAATAGGGTTTCTATCCTCTAATTTTCTTGTAAACCTTGGTAAAAATCAAAGCAAATAACTCATATCCATTAACTGATTAGTAAAAAACTCAGATCTTGGAGAGCCATTACCAATTTTTGCGGCATGATGTCAACCCATGAAAATATCCACTCCATGGTTTTGGATGAATAGGGATCCTATGCCTCTGTCGATGTCCAAATGGAAGTTTTGACCCTTGAATATCTCCACTCCTGCACGGGTTTGGCCGGATAGGGATCTTCTTCCTCTTCCAATGTCCAAATGGAAACTATGTTGTCATTGTCCAAATGGAAACTACGTTGTCATTGTCCAAATGGGAACCACTCTCATGTGCCTGGTATTGGAATGAGAGAGATTTTTTTGTGCTAGATGGGTGTGAGATCACCCTTTTTTTCTCTACTTGCTTTCATGAATGGGCATGGGTGTGATTACTTGTTTAACATTTGGTTTGTTGTTTGGTTTTATTTTTTAATGTTTTATTATTATTTGTTTTTAATATAATTAATATATAATTGATATATATTATAATATAATACAATATATATATATATATATATATATATATATATATATATATATAATTAATATTAAACCTTTATATATATATTTAATATTAAACCTTGTCAAAACGTGTATGGACAAGGGGAATCTGACTATTTAATTAAAAAAAAGCATTGTGATGGTCCCTTTGGATGCCGACGTAATATGATTTATTCCCAGTGCTCTGAATGTCAAAGTGAAGAAATTCAACCAAGTGTGGGTAAACAATAGGAGTAACTATGAATCGCTTAAGGTAACCAAATGCCTAGTCATATAATTAGTGATGTGCATGAATGGATTAATGAGATTCCCACTGTCCCTAGCTACTATCTAGACAAACCACAACCAAGGGAACAAACTTGGAAGAATTAGTGGGGAAAAAATACATTGTTGAGATTGACTCTAGTCCGACATTGTGAATGACTTGAGAGGTGTAGAATAAGTTGGAGTCATTTTCAGCACAAGTGAAATACCACTAATTTTAACGTTATTTTAGTTATTTCATGGGGAAAAGATGAGGCATTGCACATATGTTAAAACATAACACACATTTCCTAAAAGTGTTGTCATTGATGGAATTGGCTGAGAGCTCATTCTTCACACACTTGATGGAAATGAGTTTAGGAAACCAAATAGGATCATTTCTTTTAAGGATGAAGAAATTTCCTACAATACCTATGTTTTTAGCCAACACCCTCGTATAATTATCTATGTTATGGTTCCTCATTGTAAATTGATGACTTGAGTCCTCATAGACTTTGAGAGTGGGTGGCTTATGATGCCAAATTATTTCACCCTCAATAGAATTTCATTTTCCATTATGTGAGTGGCATGCATCCTCAATGTATAGACACATTGGAGCCATAGATTCCCAATGATTGTCATGGATTTCAAGATATAACAATGCAAGAACAACTTCATGGGTATTACCATAATCAATTCATCTTTGTAAACCACTTTTTTCTCAAGTGCACATTCATGGTCAATTGGATGTTTTTCTTTGTTTTGGATGAGTATATTTTCATTCCTCAGTGGAATACTTTCAACCTATGTTGAATGATCTCTCCAATCATACAAATATCATCATTGAGAATGTACCATTTCCAACAAGCTCTTCTTAAAAAACACATTGTGCAATGAATCGAACAACATTACTATTCTATATAATTATTAATATACTTGACAAAATTTAGAGATATACTTCAAGACATGACATGAAACTATTGAGGTATTTAATATGCAAACTATTAAGTTCCATGTGTAAGAAAAAAACTTAGTTTGGTAAAGTATGCAAAATCACCTCTATTTCTCATTGCCAAACACTCCTTTACTTTCTGGTAATAAAATAATAAAATTGGTCAATCTCCATAAGTTCTTAGTAGTACTTTTTGTTGTCTAACAAGACAAAGAACACAACATATGGAATATCCTTCGTTCAGATATTCAGGATATCATAGATTCCTATTTAGATATTTTTGAAGAACCTACAAGTCTACATGTTCCCCACACAATACAATATAAGATCTATCTAATTCCAAGTTCTTCACATCCCAATTGTTTTGCATATTGCATAATAGTTTATAGATAAAGAATCAATCGATAAAGATTCTTTAGGATGGTAACACTAGTCCCAGAACCTCTCCTTGTCATACTCCAATTATCCTTGCACCCACAAAGGAACAATAAGAATGGAGATTATGCACATATTAAAAATCATTGAAAAATGTCAATGTGAAATATTGGTACCCACTACGCAAGATTGATGATATCATAAATTAGTTGAAAGGATCCAAATATCTTAGCAAGATTGACCTAACCCATATTTATCAATGAGTACATATGAACCCTTCTAATAATTAGGAAAAACACTCAAGACCAAATATGGGATCTATGTCAACAAGGTATTTTCATTTCAATGATAATAAGCTATTGTTATTGCCTGCACCATTGTTTAAATTAAATCCCTCTATTGACATGCTTGTGTTCGTGTGAAATTTGCTTACAAAAATGGGTGGGGATAGGTGCAAGTCCTAGGAAAATTTGCAAAATATATTACCCCAACTCATGGCGGCCTCCTAGGAAAGGGGTGGTTTCGATAGCATGGTATGGAGTTTGTATATTCCTTCAAAGATAAAAAATAGTGTAGTGGTTTGTTGCTTGTGTTGGCTAAAAGCATTTAGTGAGAAACATTGGTGGTTAGTCATGACATTGAATAATAATAATCAAAGGAGTATTTCACCCACATTTGGGTAATATATAATGTTATATTTGGATGGCATATTGGTTTATATAAATAGTTGGGAAGATCATATGTAAGATGCTAATATTTCTCTTGACCTTATTCACCAACATAAATTTCAAGAAACAATGAGAAGTCATTCATGCATACTTACATTCATTGTTTGGGTTTTGTTACAAAGTATGCTAGTGTAAATTAATATATAGCCAAGGTCAAAGTCCTTAAGGGTTGGCCCAATCCCTCTAATACTATATATATAAAGAGTTGAATCCTTGGTGGCATGAATTTCTATAGAAAAGTAATTTAAAATTTCTCTCACATCATTCAACCATTTCATCAACTCTCCAATCAACATAATTTATCATGGAATGTCGCAACACCTAAGGGAACTAAAAAATTCAAGGATTCCCTTTGTTGACCATCTTCAATTATTCCTCTTCTTGATTTCCAACAACATGTTTAGATATATATTGATGTATATTCCATAGGTATTGTTATTAAGCAAGGAGGCCACTCAATTTCATATCACTAGAAACACTTTCAACAAAAATAAATAATTACGGCACGTATGATAAAGAGATCTATGCCTTGGTTCAATCACTCAAGCAATGGTGACATTTCATTGTTGCTAAGGAAACAATCCTTCACACTAAGAATCAACCCCTTGTGTTTATGAGATTTCAATCTAAGATTACAAAGGCATCTTAAATGGGAATCACATGTTTAAAGTTTTTATCCCATTATTAAGTACAAAAGGGGGACCACTAATAAAGTGTTCGATATGTTGAATATCCATCCTTCCAGCGTTTTACATATTCTCAATACCATATTTGTTAGCACATGATAGTAATAATTGGTGGAAGCATAAGAATGTTTTCGACACTAATTTTAGTCAAAAGAAGAAGGCCATTGTAAAATATTTCACAATAAAGAAGTTATTTAATGGTACTATGCAATATAAGACTAACTCCAAATTACCTAAGCATAGACATAGTTCATTGAAGAAAAATAATGTTCTTTCTAAATCTATTGCAAGCATAGAGGAAATGCCAAGGATGATTATTGGGGACTACATCTATAGAAGTGTCGTAAGTAAACCATGATGAAGCAAGGACATAAATAGATTTAGGTACCAAACTTTGTGATAAAAGGCATTTTCTTGATGACAATCATGCATCCTAGTCATGTAAAGCATAATTTGAGTGGAAAATCAACCCTTCGGTGTGAGTTCCCCCTATTGACTAATGATTGAATCATGGGATTCTAGAGAATTGTTCGATCAATTCTTGGAATTCTATAAGATAATGATTAAATGTTCTTGTTATTATGTTTTAATTGTGTACTATTTGTTATGTTGACTAAATTATGAAGTTGTTATATGCATTATGGGATCTTGGCATGCCCTACTTATCTTATGTACTTGTAGGATTTTATACTTTATTTGATTTACATCTAGTTTACCTTGCTATAATGTTATAGTATTAAAGAAAAACAAATAATTGTTATTTAAGAAACACCTAGATGTACATCCCCACATCTAGTAATGCAAGGGCATGATGTAATAACATTGATAAATAAGTACTCGATTAATCACACAAGCTTCAATATGAGTTATTTCTTGTACAAAATAATTATTTAAATGCAAAATCATTATTCAAATGCAAAATCATTATTTAAATACAAAATATCATATACCGCATTTGATGCAGGAGCATCACGCCAACCCAGCTACGCGCCAGCTATCCAGTACATCAAACGCACATTCAATGGAAGGAGAGAGGCGCAACCCTCTCATTTTTCAAATTTTGAAAAATTGTATTAAATGTTGTAAGGATGGTAGAGCCAAAAGCCATGCATGTGCGTAGGCTTTAGATAAATTTTTCCTTAAATGGTTGTAAGGTTGAGATCTAGATCTGATTCGGACTAGACAACCATTCAATGTAATTGAATGTAAATTAATGAGAGTTGTTGAGGATGGAGGGAAGCGCTTGAGGAGTCCCTCTTTGTAAGAATATCTTCTTGGTATATAGATTTAGTGAGGAGGAAGTGTAGAACAGAGAATAGGTTAGAGAGGAGAGGAAGTCGTGACTTTATTGCAGTCCAAGCTCACTTTGTAAAGAGGCATTTCATATTAATACAATCATAGAATTTTTTCCTGCATGTTGTTGTTCATGTGTTTGTAAGTTCATGAATGAATGTCTTTACATGTTGATGATATGTTGTAGATGTATTTTATATGTGCATTTGCAGGGACAACTAGATTTTACTATATGAGAGTTCTTTGATTTCAGGTTTGGATTCTTTGTGGTCTCATGCAAGAGTGCATGACAGAGTACTGTGGTCTTTGAAAACCAGTGCAAGAGTACACTTCTGAATTCTATGGAATTTCAGACAAAGACATGCCAGGAGGGCACACCAGCTGAAGTCATTGACTCAAGGAGGAAGCCTCAAGGTTGTTGAACAGCTTGGAGGTCGAACTGTGCAGAGGAGGGCACAAAGAGAAGACAAAACATATGAAGTTCTATGAATCTCTGCCAAGAGGGTATTGAGAAAGTGCATAGAGTGCACAAAAGAATTCTATTTCAAGTTCAAAGAGAGAAAACAGAATCACTAAGGATTCTGTGGAAGCTCTTCCAGGAGGGCATTGAGCAGTTTCATAGAGTGAACAGAAGGAATCTTTTTGAGTTCTGTTGGGAAGATAAGTGTCAAGGAGAGACACTCACAGAGTTACTAAATACTCTGTTAAGATCAGCAAGGAGGGCTTGAGTAGAAGGTCGTCAGGAGGACACCATATTTCCCTTTGAGGACACAAAAGGGCGAGTCCCCTAGAGGCTTGGGTAAACAAATCTTAGGAAGGATAGTGCCTTAGCGCACCGAGTAACAACAGAGTGAGAATAAGGTCGAGAAACCCTTTGAGGTTTCACAGTTGACAAAGATCAGGAGGGATAGCGTTCCTAGAATGAAGGCGATATCCAAAGGAATTGAGCTCGTAGAGGAAGCAAAGGTTGAGGCCTTTGAAACTTCAGAAAATATCCCAAGGGGAGGGAGGAAGTTCTTGAGCTCAGGAGGGAGCACAATTGTCGTTAGATCAGCTGGAGAGACGAGATCTGGACTGTCAAGTTTCACATCCAGAAAACAAGAGGAGAGAGCGTGGAAGATTAGATTTGGGTCGTTAGATCTAGCATATATATCTAACAACCATTGGATTGAGCGAAGACACACGTAGTTTAATCTATGGAAGCTGCACAAAAGAGAAGAAATAGACGGTGGAGACACTTCATGGAGAAGTGTGAAATGTCGTGAGCATTAGATCTTGCAGATCAAAGAGAATGTTAAAGGGAGTGTCTTTCAATATTCAAAGCTTAGGAGGAGTAGCGACCATTAGATGAGAAGCAACAGGAACCATTGATCCCCCTTTGGAGTGGAATTTCAACATTTCGGCATTTCAGGGCCCGACATTTAGGCAATTCCAATGACAAGAAGTCGGGGCACATTGCGTTGAAAACCCAGAAGTCGCAAAACGTGATGTGTATTTGGAGTAGGGCTATGGTCACAGAGGAAACAATCACATAGACCAAGATTTGGTCAGGGGATAATCATCGTTGAGCCCATTTCGTCATTTTGACATTTCAGGGTTCGGGTAGTAGAGGAGGCAGTGATTTTGGAGTTGAGAGTTTCAAACCCCCGGTTCATGGAATCTCGAAAATATCGGAGCCGTTAGGTCTATGTCGGAGTTTGGGGAATGGAGTGACCAGTGGTTGGGGTCACTGCATTTCAATCTCCTGGTTACCAAAATCTCGATACAACCAGGACCATTGGATTGAGGGAGGCTCATAGCCGTTGATCTCGTCTAAGGGAGCAATTTCAGGTTTTAGGGTTTGAAGAGTCAAAAGACTCGACTCTCTTGCATCGTTGAGTCATGAAATGTGAAAATCATCGTTTGGCTTGGCCGGAGGTCATATCTAGTGGTCGTGTGGAGGTGAAGACTCATGCCTAGTGCACGTTGTGCAGGTGGGGTTTTCGTGAAGGACCTATGGATCAGATTTGTGGAGTTCTAGTGAGGGCCCAAAAGAACTATTTCAGTTCTACGGACTCAAAGAAGATTGATCCTGTTCAGATCTTGGCCCGAGGGTTGGGGGTCTGCACCAGTTGTGGTATCAGAGCTTGATTTTGTCTGTATATTGCAGGCAGAGGGATCCAGAGGAAAAGGAAGACAGAGTGTTGATTCTATGTGATGATTGTTGCAAGGTGTGCAACAGTCAAATAGACAGTTAGGAGGACTGTAGGAAAGGATGGAAGCACTCATGGTTGCAGAGTGACAACAACAAGTTTTCCAGGAGGGAAAATAGGAATAGGAAGATGGCTATTGAAGGCCATGGATGCAGTGGAAAGAAGAACCATCTGCATCAGAGAAAAGATGAAATGGATAAAGAAATCGCTGAGGTGAGGGAGAGGATGGAAGATCTTTCACTACAGGTGCAACAGAACGCAAAGACACATTGGGTGTATGAATGGCCTCTGAGGAGGAAAGCAAAGTGGCCAGTCAAGAAATTGTTGGCCAGAAGACAACAAAGGTTGTTAAGGAGGTGATTGAGGTATGTGAAAAGCCTCAGGGCCACAGAGGAGATGGTTCATGCCTATAAACCAGAAGATGGGAGAAATATCAGTGATGATGAAGAGGAGAGATCGAGCAGATATCTCATAAACTGCCAAGTGGCCAGAGATGGAATTTCAAATTACCAGGTGGGAAATAGAAAGAGATCAAGTGAAGGTCTTGTATACTGCCAGGAGGGTGGTGCTAAAATTTCAAATTTTCAGGAGGGCACTGAAATGGGATCGGATAATCTCATAGACTACTAGGTGGGCAGAAGAAGAGGAGAAACTCCATATTGCTAGGAGGGCAAGGGAGAGCAGATGAGGCCATGTGAGAATATCATGAACTCAGAGGTGATTTCATATCAGTGAGGAGAGATGATAGAGGAATATCAAAAGAGCATTCTGACGATTGGGGGAATAGAGGTATACCTGCCACATCGCCCAGCTGAGGCGAAAAATTATGTTGCTGATGCAACAAAAACAGAAGGATAACCAGTTGTGATTGTCAGGGAGAAAGAAGAACTGGAGCAGACATCAAAATCTTCCCCAGCAGAAGAAGAGAATGCATATAATATGCTCACTCCATGGGATATGGAATTGTAAATGCTAGAGGTTTGGTTAAACCATCCAAAACCAGAGGATGAATTCCATGAGAAGATAGTCATGGAGATTTCAAGAAAAGAGCATTCAGAGGAATTGCTCAAAAATTTTAGCCAGGGAGCTGAACAATTGATGATGACTGCAATGTCGAGGCATGCAATAGAAGATGAAGGAAAATTCCAGTTTAAGGAGCAGCTGGAGGAAGTTGGAACTCAACCAGCATAAGGAGAAATGGCAGAAGCAAGTCTGTTAGAGAAGGTGACTGAACAACAGGTCAGTCAAGAAGATAAGACTACAGAGATGAATTTTGTAGCAGAGTGGCAAGTTGAGGCCACAGAGGAAGAAAATAGCATGGGTGATCTAGTTGATATACCCACTGGTAAGGATGAAGAAGTGCAACCGAGGAGACTACATAAAGAGATCCAACCACTAGATCAACTGGACGAGGTAATTGAGGGAATCAAAAGGTTGATATTGAGGTCAACAACAAAATCTGCCAGCAAAGAGAAGTTGGGCAGAAAGAAACCTACAAGAGCAGCAGGAAGGATGCAACAACAACAACAAGGCGATGGAGTGGATGGACAGCTCCAAAGAACTGTTTGGGATCCAGGGGGATTTCGACAGCCATGCTAGGAAGCTCATGAGTAGGAGCCCATGAATTTTTCACAGCAGAGGAGTATGATGTAGGAGAATCACTCCAACCCAGCTACACACCAGCTAGCCATCACATCAAGTGTGCATTTAATGGAAGGAGAGAGATGCATCCCTCTCATTTTTCAATTTTTGAAAAATCGTATTAAATGTTGTAAGGCTGGTAGAGCCAAAAACCATGCATGTGTGTAGGCTTTAGATAAAGTTTTCCTTAAATGGTTGTAAGGTTGAGATCTAGATCTAATTTTGACTAGAAAACCATTCAATGTAATTGAATGTAAATTAATGAGAGTTGGTGAGGATGGAGGGAAGCGCTCGAGGAGCCCCTCTTTGTAAAAAGATCTTCTTGGTATCTAGATTCAGTGAGGAGGAAGAGTAAAATAAAGAATAGGTTAGAGAGAAGAGGAAGTCGTGACTTTGTTGCAGTCCGAGCTCACTTTGTAAAGAGACATTTCATATTAATACAATCATAGCAGTTTTTCCTGCATGTTGTTGTTCATGTGTTTGTAAGTTCATGAATGAATGTCTTTACGTGTTGATGATATGTTGTAGATGTATGTTAGATGTGCATTTCTAGAGATAGATAGATTTTCCTATCTGAGAGTTATTTGATTTTAGATTTGGATTCTTTGTGGTCTCATGCAAGAGAGCATGATAGAGTACTGTGGTCTCTAAAAACTAGTGCAGGAGTGCACTTCTGAATTCTGTGGAATTTCAGACAAAGGCAAGCCAGGAGGGTGCACCAGCTGAAGTCATTGACTCATGGAGGAAGCCTCAAGGTTGTTGAACACCTTGGAGGTCAAAATGTGAAGAGGAGGGCACAGAGAGAAGACATAATGTCTAACATTCTATGAATCTCTGCCAAGAGGGCATTGAGCAAGTGCATAGAGTGCACAAAAGAATTATATTTCAAGTTCAGAGAGTGAAAACAAAATCACTAAGGATTTTGTGGAAGCTCTTCTAGGAGGGCATTGAGTAGTTGCATAGAATGCACAAAAGGACTCTTTTCGAGTTTTGTTGGGAAGAGAAGTGTCAAGGAGAGACACTCACAGAGTTACTGAATACTCTGTTAAGCTCAGCAAGGAGGGATTGAGAAGAAGGTCATCAGGAGGACACCAGATTTCCCTTTGAGGACACAAAAGGGTGAGTCCCCTAGAGGCTCGGGTAAACAAAGATCAGGAAGGATAGTGACTTAGCTCACCGAGTAACAACAGAGTAAGAAGAAGGTCGAGAAACCCTTTGAGGCTTCATAGTCGACAAAGCTCAGGAGGGATAGAATTCCTAGAACGCAAGCAATATCCAAAGGAATTGATCTCGCAGAGGAAGCAAAGGTTGAGGCCTTTGAAACTTCAAAAAATATCCCAAGGGGAGGGAGGAATTTCTTGAGGTCAGGAGGGAGCACATATGTTATTAGATCAGCTGGAGAGATGAGATCTAGACCGTTGAGTTTCAAGTCTAGAAAACAAGAGGAGAGAGCATAGAAGATTAGATTTGGGCCATCAGATCTAGATTCGATATCCAACAACCATTGGATCGAGTGAAGACGCACAGAGTTTAATCTCTATAAGCCGCATAGAAGAGAAGAAATAGATGGTGGAGATGTTTCATGGAGAAGTGTGAAATGCCATGAGTGTTAGATCTCACAGATCATAGAGAAGGTTAAATTGAGTGTCTTTTGATACTCAAAGATTAGGAGGAGTAGCGACCATTGGATGAAAATAAATAGGAGCCGTTGATCCCCCTTTGGAGTGGAATTTCAACATTTCAGCATTTCGAGGCTTGGCATTTTGACAATTTCGATGACAAGAATTCAGGGCACTTTGCGTTGAAAACCCCGAAGTCACAAAATGTGACGTGTCTTTGGAGTAGGGTTGTGGTCACGGAGGAAGCAGTCACATAGACCGAGATTTGGTCAGGGGATAATCATCATTGAGCCCATTTTGACATTTCAACATTTCGGAGTTCGTGAAGTAGAGGAGGCAGTGATTTTCGAGTCGAGAGTTTCAAACTCCTGGTTCACGAAATCCTAAAAAGATCGGAGCCGTTAGGTCTATTTTGGAGTTTGGGGAATGGAGTGACCAGTGGTTGGGGTCGCTACATTTCAAACTCCCAGATATCGAAATCCTGATACAGTCAGGACCATTGGATCGAGGGAGGCTCATAGCCGTCGATCTCGTCTAAGGGAGCGATTTCGGGTTTCGGGGTTTGAAGAGTCAAAAGACTCAAATCTCTTGCATCGTTGAGTCATGAAATGAGAAAAGCGTCACTTGGCTTGGCCATAGGTTATATTTGGTGGTCATTTGGAGGTGAAGACTCATGCCTAGTGCATGTTGTGCATGTGGGGTTTTCGTGAAGGACCTATGGATCAAATTCATGGGGTTTGAGTGAGGGCCTGAAAGAACTATTTCAGTTCTGTGGATTCGAAGAAGATCAATCTTTTGAGGATCTTAGCCCAAGGGTCAGGGGTCTGTACCAACATTCTTATTTCCATGGTCAAAATCATGGGCCTAATTGGCATGATGTTGGTTTTGAACAAAACAGGCGATGAATATAAAGAGCACGACCATGATGATGGGTATGTTGGGAGTTCCATGCATCATATTAATTCAAGAAACTTCAAATGAAAAGAATATGAGAACGACTATATAGAGTGGGTGTGTGAGTGATATTTGAGTATGGAAAGCATCCCATATCATCAATCCATGCAAACATTCTATCCATGTCAAATTTCAATGCATATAGAATTAGTTTGAAAACATTTCAATGTTGGCCCTGTTATCCCGTAGCTTAGGGATAACTAAGGAGATCATGTCTCGAGGACTACAGGTCCTAGACATGTATTAATGAGAGCTATATGAATTAATCATGTCCCCAGAGGGCTCCTCTTTTCTTAAGTGCAGTCCACATACCACCCGGAGTAATATCCATCACACCATCCTAGTCCTGAAGTAGAAGTGAGTCTTGCTCCATGAGGTAATAAGTATGGGTATCACGGTATGTATCACTTTGATTTTTGAAGCACCTAAACATGTTTTATTAAATCCTTCTTCATTTCATCACATTTTCTTGGAAATTTCTCTCTTTTCCTCGTTCAAACTTGGAAGGGTGACATAGTTCCCTAGTAAGTTGATTTCCCTTTAGGATGGGTTTCTACTGGGTGGATATTTGAAGAGTCATCATCTGTTCCATCCATACTTACCACTCTCCATATTTATTCCTTCCATATCCGCTTTCCATTTTGGGCATTGGGATTGGATACACTATGAAGGGTTGTACCTTACCTCTTGGGAAGAAGGGGCTAAAGGCCTAGAGAGTAAAAGTAGTAATCACCTTTGAATACCTAGACATCACTTGTCAACTGGAATTGTTACCTTGGATGCATTCATATCACTAGTACACTTGGGTCAAATTTTGATGGTGTGTTCGTAGTAATTGCCACTTTATATTATCGGGAGAATGAAAAACATTGAACCCCATAAAACTTTGCTTCACATCAAGTTGGTTTTTCGATGATACAAACATCATCTATGTTGCGACATTTCATGCGGACACGTGTCATCTCAGACTTCACTGTCCAAGCCCACTATGGACGTCACTACAACAACACCGAGACATCTCACTTGTGATGCCACATACCGTCATTCTTCCTATGTGTATGCTATATTAGTGACATATCACTTGCGATGTTGAATCCATGACATCAACTCTAGGCACGTCAGACAATTGACGAAATGTAACGTTGGTATTCCGACGTCTACACTATATCAATGACATTTCACCTATGATGTTGACACCATGAAATCGATACTAGGAACTTCGGACAGCTGACAAAAGGTAACTTCATTCTTCCGACATGGATTCTATATCAACAATGTCTCACCTATGACGTTGACGCCATGAAAGTGACGCTAGGAACGTCAGACGACCGACCGAATATAATGTCGGTCTTTCGACGTGTATGCTATATCAAAGATACTAGGGACATAGGAATACCAATGGATGATAACGTCAGTCTCCAAACATGTATGCTATACCAATGACATCTCAGTTGTGATGTTTACACTATGGAAATGACACAATAGACGTCGGAAAACCGACGACTTGTAGGTGTTTTAAAAATAAAATAAATAAAAGACAAAACGATATCAAATAGGTTTAGGGTAGGAATATCATCATTGATGATTTAAGGGGCTAAATTTCACGTATGGGCTAATTTTCCATGTTTTTTCTCAAAAACAATATTTTCTATTCTAAAAATGATTCGCCCAAATTCTGTAGGATAAAACAATTTTTTCTTAAAAATCGCCAAAATTTTATACAAACTATATAAAATCCTTAGAAATTTAAATATTTTTACAAAAATGTCGCCAGACATTTATAGTTGGCATATGAAGGATTAGTAAGATTCGCCAAGGTTTCTGTATTTTAAAATAAATTTCCGTCCTTAAAATCATCCCTGAATATCGTTGTTATCACAATTGATGAGGAATAGGATAACCATTACACAATGTAATCATCACTATGGAAAATGTTTTGTACCCAATGATACAGTGGGTAACATTTGGCTCTTATTTGGGGTCAAGTTCTCTTCTCGGGAGCATTTGAGAACCATAGAATCCTTTCTTACCATCATTTGAGAACCCTATAATCCTTTCTTACCAAAACTTCATCAATAGTACCCTTTTTATCCTTGGGTTTGATAATTTCAACATTAATCATAACCATGCTTCACAAGTAAGATCAAAACAAAAGACAACCTCAGAGCAACTTGAACAACAACATGACGAGAAACATGACCAACAAGAAGAAACATAACTGAAAAGTACCCAACATATATACTACATAAATAATATAGTCAATCTACTCAACAAATATAAGGAAGGTGCTCCAAAATCAAGGTAGGAAAATAATAATTATAGCATTGGAACAAGCTAGAAGAGTGCCCACTTAAATGTAGTTTTGATGATTGGCCCCATAGAGGGAAATTTTGGCTAATTAAAGGAAACAAATCTATAATTAAATCTTCCTTGAAAATGTCTTTATTCACTAAGTTTTAAACACTGGAATATTTGCTCCTGTAGAAATCTTTTGCATGCCCCAAGGAATCCAACTTGGATGTGAGATACAATGGCTTTCCATAATCACATTGTTTGGAATGTATGCCATCATTAAGAGATAGAGAACCTGTATGTGAAACAATCATAAACAGGTTGATCCATAATTATCTCTCAATCAGGGATATATTAATTAGATGGACCAATGAATAATGATGCAATATCTCTCTCATTGATGTTCAAAATTTCCTATTCTCATTATCCTTTAAAAATGACAAGGAGTTTCCTTGCTTCATACCAAAAAAAGGTTCACTAATGAAGAATTGACTAAATGTTTTTATCTCCAATATTCTTACTACTCAATTTGTTGCTACAAGAATGTACCTTGGACTGTGACTGTCGATGTTAAGACTAGAATGAGGTCGACACAACCCTTACTCCCCTCAATATTTAGATCAATTAAAACTCTCGTTCCAAGAGATAGAGGCTATCATAATCAGAGCCATGTTCTTCATTACACTTATCAAGGAAGTACCATGTCCTTCTACTTCTAGGCGTCGCTCATTTTTACAGGTTTTCAAGAGTGTTTTCTACTTCATTTATTGTTGGATTGATTGGTGTATCATATTTTCACATTTTATGACGTGCAAACACCTCAAAAGAATCAATATCATTATTTCCTATATTTTGGGATCATACATTAGCTATGGTTTCTGTTGTAAGTACAGAAAGGCCCTTGAAATGAGGTCTAAGAACATATTTAGCTCCAATTAGGCATAGAATTCAAACATATCAATAATAACTCCATGTACCAAAAGTGGCCATGTAAGTGAGGGAATCCATACACCAAGCTCCAAACATGACGCTTTAACATAATTATTGAAATGGCTAGATCTATATAAAGCATGTGTATGTGGGGGGAGGGTGCTAACAAAAAGTGAAGGATCGACAATGTAAAGGTTATATTCCAATGCCAAATGAGACCACAAGTGTTAGGGCATTCCTTATTTGCCACCACCTAAGTATCATAGGAAATATCATATTTCAACATGTTTTAAGGGTGATCAGATCTGTTGTCCATATTATTTTTATTGATTATGTAAAAAGGCTATTGATTCTAATGGTGCACTACTAAAGGATTCCAAAATCTTCTTACAGGACTACTGGAAGTGAAAGGACATGATTTTTACATGACAAGAGAGTGAACAATTTAAATAACCATATTGTTTCTTGCTGATCTGTTAACCAAAATGCATATACAGGTTTGAAATGAAAAAATGACAAGTTTCTTAGCATGCATTTCTAGAAAAAAATTCTGCATAACGAAGGTGAAGTAAAAAACTTTATTTTGAAAGTGAAACTACAACAAAATGTGAGGGGTTTAAGAACTGCGAGTGGGTGAGAACCACTGACAATGAGCTTGTGAATCCAAATTTTTGAAACTTAAAGTAAACCAAAAGACAAATTAAACTCTTGTGATGACTCTCACATAAAATGTTGTCTTTATTTCTCTTCCTTAAGGAATCCTTCAAAATATACACACTAAAGAAAATCATACTTATACCATTAATCCTATCAACCTTCAACGTCGATTCATAAAAATATTTACATTATATGAAGTATTCTTCAAGGAAATATGTTCAATATTGAATGTCGATTCTTTAACATCTTGCTGCAAAGTACACTTTTTTTTATTGTAGTGTCTTTACAATGGAATGGCTATTATGCCCTAGCAGTAGATGCATGAACTAACGCTTCATCAATCTCTACAGGAAGCTAAGGTTTATTTCACTCAATATAAATGGACTCGTATCTACCATTACCAAATGTAGGCAAAGAACATGACAAGTACTAAACAAATGATATATATCAATAAATTATCACATAGCTAAAATTGCATTAATAAATAATCACATAACAATTCATAAACATTAAACATAACCAGAATTGATGGCTATATAAACTATGCTGAAAGGAGAAATCACTCCTAATATGATGAACTGGTTGGCATAGTTGGAATGCTTTCCCCCACATTTTTCTCTTCATTTGTATGACCCTCTGTTTGTCTTGATATTCCCTCACTCAATGAAGAAAGATCTTAAAGTACCTGCCAAAATCATTCAACCTCCATAAATATCTACAAAATCAATACAAGTCATATTTGTAGTGCATTATTTACTCTAAGATGCATTTTTATGAGAGTGTCAGAACATACCTGAAAGAGAACCTCTTGGTTTAGAGAATAATTTATTGGAGCCGCGCATCTAATATTTGATTAAATTGCCTCCCTTGATTTGAAGTAGCAACAACAAAGTCAACATTGACTTTGTTGTTTCTCCATTGGATCGAGGGAGGTTTGCTCCAAGATTAAATGGCTCCAATAAATTATTCTCTATTGAACAGGGATAGCCACGTGAAGGATGAATCCCTTATGGACCCTTCCCCCCCTCACATCACTCTCGATTCCCCAATACCTAGCATAAAAATCTATTGAAATATTTACAACAAAAAAAAACATATATGCATACCAATATTCACAACTATTTACAATGAAATAAAATGTTTCCTTGATCCATTTGGAGTGATATCAATTCTCCTAAGATGAAAGTAAAAAATATTCCATAACATTATAAACTAAACTAAAGCACTTTACATATAAAACTAGAGAATGGAAATTGATGTGAAAAGAGGCTTTATTATACTCCATCATATGACTTGGTTGGAGTATTAAAATGCACCTATAAACATCATATAACTCGTCCCACTTTGATATATAAGTGAAAACATGTTTTTTTTTCAATATTTAATCATAAACGCACTCAAAATACTAAAATGAATGCTTTGAAAAATAATAGGTCTAAACTCATATGTAATCATGAAGATGATCTTAATGTAAGGCTGAGGGAAAGAAAAATATAGTGAAAAGTGAAGTAAAAGGTTGGTAAAAGAATGGAAGTTTGGCGACCCAACAAGTAAAAAAAATTATTTCATAGAAAACAGATTTTATAAATAGTTATTAAAATATTGTACATCATCATTTAGTTTTAGCCGGCCTCTTCTTCTTAGGTCTAAAATTCCTAATCATTTCATCAATATCTATGTCTTTGTTCTTTGGGTGCTCTTCAAAATATGATTGTAATTGCGTCCTCTCACGCAGAGCATGCCTAGTCATGGGGTAATCATGGGGTAATGGAGGAATATGTGATGAGGCATCACCTACAAAAGAAAAATATATAAAATTTAGATGGCCATTTTTTAAATATCATTGAACTAGTTCAGTAATATTAAAAAAAACACCTACAATGCCATTATTTACCTACTACATTGGTTGACACCATTGGAATGGTTTCCCCTGCATACTCCTCTTCAACTGTACGACCCTCAAGTACAACATTCCCTTCCATTGAGACCACAAACTTTACAAGGAAAATCATAAATGTATAAGTAAAAAAAAATAGAAGTAAAAAATGTATAACTACAATTTTTTTATGTATATGATTAAAATACATATGTATTACCATCATGTGCCTCAGTCATAACACTAGTGTGGGGATACACCCCAGTGGAATGGGACTGCAAGGGAGAACCATCTTCTGGATGCAAACCACTATCAATGCACTTCTCTCCAATACAAGTGGTTTGGTTGGCAATGTTGCTCCCATGATTAAAACAAAGTTGTAACACATTAAATTTATTGATGATATCAAACATGATTGTATTATATTAATAATAAAGGTTAATGTGGATGGAATTTTATTTACCTTATCCTGATAAGTGGTTCTTTGTAACTGCACCAATATTTTTCTGTGTTCAACTACAACTTTATATTTGTACTTGTAACCAAGTTGAAGCTCTTCCTTCATGGTTTCAACACTGAATTTGTCACCCTGCATTGCATAAGAGTATGCATTTTTTATGTTATTGGATGCAATTACCTAAAAGTTTGAATGTGATACAAATAAGATATTTGGGTACTTACAATTCGTTACTGCAACTTCAAGTAGTCGCCCTGGCCTAGCCTGTGCCAGCCACATTTGGAAAGCCTTTCTTTTGTTGACTTTGATGTGTTAGTCAACCTATCATAAAAAGTTTCAAGTATGTTAATATATACCGCACTTTTATTTACATATAAAAAAAAAATTAAGGTATTGAATTGAAATTGTAATTTACATTCTTGGACCAGAGGGTGTTTTTCCTTCATCTCCCAATTTCTTATCTTTTGCATCCTCAATGAGGGCCTTCCACTCCCTCTCTATAATCATCAAAGGACACTCGTACCTATAATTTTGTTTCAAATTCTTCATATACATTCTTTCCTATATTTTAAATATTGACCAGCTACAGCGGTGGCCAAGGTCTTATTAAATGTGTCTACACCAAAAAGGCTTTCAAGATAATCCATCAATTCTTTTTTGAGGTTGCAATTCTACGAATTCCACCTCTCCCATATGGTGGGCCCAAAAATCAGCAACAAATTATTCTCTAAAGACCTATAAAAATCATTGTTCCCTACACACAAAAATATTATATGATTATTAATTTAAAAATAATAATTTAGACGATTTATATTTGTCTATATAGAGAACATGAAACAATTAAAATTTTAAAAATTACCTGGGACTTTAAATTGATTTAATGGAATCCTTTCCTCATTGACCATAAATGTTCCCTTAAGGGTCCCCATGCTTGTCACATGTCTTTCTTTAGGAAAAGAAACGATATAGTTGGTAAAATCACCAGCCTCATCTCCTTCACCACCTCTAGATCCTACCTGCGTGGTCGCTTCTTGGGTGTGTGTGTCATGGCTCCCACCTAATGGTGTGGAAGGTGAAGATCTGAATAGTTGTGTCCTGGAAGGTTTATGACGGAATGTGTCGGGACCCTATGGCATCTTTGCAATGCCAGTACTACTGAAACCATGCATGTCGGGGTTAACAAGATCCAAAAATATCTATATAAGAAAGAAAACATTTTTTCGTTTACATAATGTAAAAGTTAAAAGCCAATCTTTCATAATTGATCTTATGACACAAAAATAAAACCACTTGAAATTATGTTTATTACCTTATATGTCTTAAGCCTTGTCATAAATTCTCTAATCCTTTCTTCGACCTCAGGAGTTTGATCTAGAATATCTAAGAAGTGAGCTAGTTCCTTGTTTTATTTATTGATATTTTTTTAGTTAAAACCATAAGGTTGGGGGATTCATACAAATCCCTTTCGCCAAGAGAATCATTATCAAAATCATGTCCCATTGACTACATATTCAAAAAAAAAAATGATAATTTAGTTGTGTAAACAAATAAAATAACTAATCACCACAAAAAATGCAATTCGAAAATTGTTGTTTTATTACATGTTCCGAGGCCTCTTTTGATTTACCACAATCAACCTCCTACGTTGCAATAAAATGAGGACTATGATCATTATCATGAGAAATAAATTCAAATGTATGAGAAATCCTCCCTCTTTATTGACATCCAAGGAGGAATGTTAATATTGATAAAAAAAAAGTAGGGCACACTGAGTAAAAAGACCGAAGCTCTCCAAATGGATTAACACCGTGTTGACGATTAGAAAATGTCAACAAAGTTTCTCCCGCAACGTGTTGCTAAAATCCTATTATTATAAAAATTAAATAATATTAGTAGGTGGGACCCCCCTAAAATATCGAAGGTCGGATCTGTTCATTTTTTATGTTATCATGATGTGTGACATGACTTACATGGTTGATGAGATCTTGTTGTTATTGGTCATGCTTTGAGATTATGAAGTGTTTATTCCTTATGTTACTAAAACCTATGCTATTCATTAATATCATTGCTATATATTCTTATCACACTTGCAAAACAAACATGTTAGTGAAATTACATGAAGGGCAGTTTTGAGAAAGGAAACTATACTATGTGCATGAAAGACTTAACGATTATTGTTAAAATCCTAGCTAGAAAGTAAATGGATATGCAATTTTGATTGAGTTATATGGTTAATACGCATATGGTATGAATGTTG
Organism: Picea engelmannii; assembly: GCA_009831015.1. Classification (NCBI taxonomy): domain Eukaryota; kingdom Viridiplantae; phylum Streptophyta; class Pinopsida; order Pinales; family Pinaceae; genus Picea; species Picea engelmannii. The sequence continues at coordinate 104,393 of ML799387.1, forward strand.
GTGGCACATTTGGCAAGGTAATAGTGAAAATGGTTATGCGAGTTGTTGAATTATATGGAACTTGGGAATTATGTTATGGCATAAGTTAGAAAGTTGATATGGCCACACTGTTGGTTTTAATGGGTGATGGTATCGATACATGGTTTGATTGATGGTGTTAATGAAGAACTTGTTGACATGTACTAATGAATTAATGCATTGTGGGTGGAGGTGATGTGCATTTACTGCACGTCACCTTTACTCCTCCTATTAGATGCCACCCTAGTCGGGCTATTGTTCAATCTTGTTGTTGTGGTTATGCTCTAAATTCTTAGCACAGAGGAACCGCTTAGCCAACTCTCGTTTTAAGGAATTCGATTACATATATGTTCTTTTTTTTGGCCATCCATGACTCTGCTCTGGTTATGAAATTATTATTGGCTCAGGTGTCTTGGTTTGTGATTTCCTAAGTGTTGCAACTATGTGAAATTTTGTTCTTGAATTGAATGTTTCCTTCTGCAATGATATTGAATTCGTAGAAGTTATTGATCATCCTAGGTGGAAGCTCTTTGTTATCCTTGTTGGTTTAAGTGGAGGGTTTTTGTTTGGTATTGAGTTGATAGCTATCTTCACGCATTGTCACTAAATCCAGTCTTTGGCTTTTTTGGGTTTAATGGTTAAGGGAATTCTGCATCACTGTGTTTTGTTCACTTTGACATTGGTTGATTTTACTACTAAGGGTCACGAAATGGGTTTTCATGTTCTTACTCGACCCTGTCTTCACCTCTGTGTTGTGGTTGTTTGACCAAAGAACATGAGGGTTATACCCTGCATGTGTTAAATAACATTGCCTGACTGAACTAGAGCCCCACGTTTTGGTTATGCCCCACTGTCATGGATTTGTACCTGTCCACGAATGAGTTGTGGTTCTTCCTATGTATGCACCATGGCATCAGGGTTTTAAACATTACAAGGATTGCCCATGCTATCCCTTTTTTGGATATGAAACAAATCTAGCCCTCCAGTCTAAATAACGATAGAGAAGACCAGCCTGGCCTGTTGGTTTTATGACTTGGTTATTATTGGATGGTTGTATAATTGTCGACTAATTTGAGCACAGGCTCTCTTGGTTGGTCATGTGACAAACGGGTTGGTTGGTATATAGTCACTGACTCTGTTATAGCAGTGGTAAACCTTACATTACCAATTTCACTTTCAAGTACACAGTCCATCTCCTTATGTTAATAAATCAATATTGTTAATGGAGAGGGCCGCTGCCCCGATTCAAATTGATGTGTGGGTATGCGTGGTTGTCACAAATTTTTAGGTAAATTGATTTTACGACAGTGATGAATTGGTTGGTCGATATACAGTCACTGGTATTTTTCACTAAGGATTGTTTGGATGTTTAAATGTCATTGGTTACAAATGTTTGATGTTTCTCACGCATGTCGCATTGTGTGTATGGTGTTTTTTTTCATAATGAAATAATGGTCATGGTAACTGTGGTGTTCTCTGCGATCGAATGGTTATTGAACCGGATGACTATAGAAACTATATCCAATGTATCCTTATGATTGTTCAATTATATAATTATGAGTTTGCACAACATAATTGATCACAGTTGGACTAAATCGAAGTAATATTGTGTTATATTGATGACTCAACACAATGAATTGAGTTATTGTTGTGATTGTGTGTTTGGTTTTGTAAAATGGAGATGTTGCATCATGGTGTTTTGGTGGCTACACACTATGTATAGTATGGATAGCTTGGGTTTCACAGAGTTTTAAGCATGTTTATTTGTTGTAATTGATCATTTGTTAAGAAGGACATGTTGTCGAGACCTCGTCATGTTGGATGGATGGCCCATCCTTTTAAAGCACATTGAATTGTTTTTTTTTATAGTGGCATAATTACATTGCCTGGGTGAATTACCCTATGCATAGTTTTTGTCTAAATGGTTTTTGTTGGTTGTATGTTTAAATATCAATTCAGATTTTGAAATTTAATCCGGATTATTGGGTTTACTGCCTATATATATGTTAACGAATATCAGTGCAATTAAATGACAAGCCCGATTGCCGTGATAGTGTGACTGTCATTGTTAATTTTGGAAACATGAATTTGAGTATAATTGTTGATTGAAGTAATGTATGGGAAGTGGTTGACCCTGATGGTTAACAGAGCGGAATGGCTATTGTTTGGAAATTGTTATAAGATGCAAAGAAATGAACTATATCCTCTTTACATATTGTGTGGAATGGATATTGTCTTGTGATGGCACTGCGTTGGATATTTGATTATGAATAGTGAACTAGTTAAATACACATAAATTGTTATTTGGTCAAAATGATTGATGGTTGATGCATCTCTTTTCACAGAATGTTTTATGGATCACTTAATTAATTTCATGAACAATAATCCTCTTTATTCCTTTCCATTATTTCATTTTATGCTAATTACAAACCCCGTCACCTCCCATATTCATTTTTCCTGTCCTTGTTATGAGATTAATTACAATCAAGAGAATTTTGTTGTTAAAGAAGTTGAAAATGGCAGTGTCTTGCGTGGATTACAATGATGTTTTATTGGGTTTCTTTGTAGTTGATTGTTGTTTTCATTGATAAGTAACCATGTTTGTTTCCCCCTCATTGCATCATGTTTCGCTCAATACAAACCCCTCGCATATCCCATAACCCTTTTCACCCCCTCCTCATTGATTAACAATAAAACAATTTGTATGGATTGGATTGCATGAGTCTGACACATTGTTGAGCCAAATCTATTTCATATTTTTAAGAGTTGTCATGTATGGTTATTTAAAAGACTATTTTCTAATAAATCACGCATGCAGGATGCATTTTTTCAGTTGAGGTAGCCATGGCCGAGGAAACAGAGGTAGAGGTAACTGGAACCGAGGCCTAAGAAGGCCTAGGTTCCCCATACATTTTGATATTGATTCACAAGAGCTCGGCCAATTGTTTCATGCCATATTTTTCAATTGGATTAGGTATGGAATAGTCCAACCTAGGCATGAAATCCCTCCTTTCCAAACCCCGCAAGCCCCTGGTATCCCCGTACCTCCTCATGTCTCATTGTAGCCCGAGGTCCCGAAAAATGATGGATGGCAGGATATTGTCCACCCAACAGTCTCCCAACATTGTGGCTAGCCCAACTTGTCCTTGCATGCTCCTCCACCTATTAACCCCATTGTCCAAGATTCCCCTGACCACTCACTAGTGAAATCCTCCCATGTTAGCAAGATATTAAAAACTGAGGTCCACCATGCTATTGATAAAGGAAAATCCACTGCTACCCCTTCCTCACCCTCCAATGGCTATAACAAATCCATGTCTTCTCGGATGCATTTGAGGGACGATTTTTCCCACGTGATCAATGAGATTAGGCCTAAAGTCTCTCCACATACAAAGGAGGAAAATCATGAGGTGACAGTAGCAATCAAGGAAGGGTTGCATCGCAAACTGGGAAGTATGGATTTTGAGTTTTTATTTTATCTATTGTTTTATGACAGTTGACTTCAGGGATCTTTGGACAACATGTTTTATTTTGGATATATGAGTATTATATTTGAAACAATTTCAAATTTCATAAGCTAAAATTGCCAAAAGTGAATATGTTGATGGGAGACACAAGGATGTGTCTTTTGCTTGACTAATGGTTATTTTATGATTGTTATGATTGTTATGAACTAAGGGGAGTCACAGGGGGTCCCATCTAGTAGTTATTATTTATTTATGACCCTTGTTTAATTATTACTCTTCCCCCTAACTAAATTTAGTTGAGTTTTTTAATCAACTTAACTAATGAGTTGGTTCAACTACTTCAACCAATTCTATTTTGTTAATAGAAAAAGAAAAGGGAGGAACAAGAGGAGGATAGAAGCAGAAGCATGCTAAGGTTTTTTCTTTGAGTTTATGTTTAGATAATTTATCTTTCATTCATTCATTATTCATCACAAGCCTAATTATCTTTTATGTTAGCAGGGTCTTATTGTAGACAACAATATTCAGGTCCGAATCACATCATCCAGTCACTTGTTTTTCAGAGGTGTTGATCTATCTTTGATAGTATGTGTAGAATTGTCTCTTTGTGAATTAATTTTCATGACTCACAAAGGATATTGTGCAGAGTCGAGTGGGAAGCAATCTATGGAAAGCTGATCTAGGTTTTAGATTTTAGTTTTGGTTTTCTGTCAGAGGTCCTTTTGTATGTTTCATCGGGGATGTCTAAGTTGGACTTTGGTCCAACATTTCTGCATGAGATTTTGTAAAGAAAATGACTCTTTGGTGAATTTGAATGAAATAAAGTATTACTTTATGTCTCATCTGTCTTGATTATCATCTTGGTGACTTTTATTCTATCTTTACATTTATTTCAGCAACTGATATGTTCATAAAATTACATAAAAAGTGAATTTCCAACAAGCTTTTTTGTTGATAAAAGACTAGCGTAAGCACTTGTAATTAATACTTGTGAGTTAGGATGTTATTTTTTTTTCTATAAACACAGGGTGATATTCCCGTCTATTTTTCTTTAGCCAAGTGGAATCTGAAAATGCTTGAGTAATATCATTTCATATCTTTTCCTCAACGTTTATTTGGCCACCATACTAGGGAGATCTTCAATATCTCTATGGTTAAATTTTTATACTCGTTTTTCATCGATACATATTTCTTTTTCTGAAATTGATTCTCTGATTGTTTCGCTATTAAGGACTGTTCATGTTGCAAGGCAACCCAATATCGAGCCCCGTCTTCAAGACCAAACCAACATTGCTTTGAACCTGTTGAACACCATTCTAGACACTGCCAATACCTATGTTGAACTTAACCATTCTTGGGCAGCAATTGAACAATATATTAGTGCTCAATAACAATTGGAGGCTAGACGTAGACAACCTAGAAATCAACAGTAACCCTTTGTTTCTTCAAGCTTTGGCCTTTCTTTCATGTCCTTAGACTCTATTGCTTCTGGAAGAAGAAGAGGCTTGTCACCCAAAATCAATCCAATTTCTGAAACATGAAGAAGAAACATTGTGTTATCTGCCCAACAAAGTGCTCTAAGGAGAACTTTATCTGATTCATCCAACTCATCTTTCTTTCCTTCATCTATCATCCACAAGATGGCATATAGTGGTGGCTTTGGTGGCACTGGAAGTGCTCCATATTCCCAATCTTCATCATCATCAGTGATGTGTAGCTTCTAAAACCAACATATCCCTCTCCAATCTACTACAAACCCCACCAAAGTCATTAAAAAGTATGGGATTTTTAGGTTCGAAGAAGATGCCACAACCTCATCGTGGCATGTGTCCTCTCCTCTTAACCTATCACCTGTTGCTCTCCCACTTTCGAAGTTTAAAGAGAATGTGCCTAAGTTTTCAAGAAATAACATTGTAAGTACCAATGAACACCTAATGACATTTTCAAATGCTTTTCATAACATAGGGCCAATGACAATGACACCTGCATGCACTTGTCTGTCAATTCCTTGGAAGGAAAGGCTGTGACTGATTTATTTGACCTTACTCCTAAGATTCTGTCTACTTGGGAGGATTTAATTTATTGGTTCTGATCCACTTATGGGCAATCCAAAATCCTTTCCAAGAAGTTAAGGGAATACAATAGCGTCACCTATAAATATGGTGAGACCATCAAGTATTTCAACTTGCGTTTCACCAAGTTGTACAATCAAATCCCTGAACTTAGCCACTCTTGGAACCAAGCCACTTTCATGCATTACTAAAATGCATTGCCTTCTCCCACCAATCATAGGATTGAGGAAAAGGCCATTGATAATATCGGTTCCTCTCTGCATACTTGCTCAGAGTATGAAGAACAACTTGAAAGAACTGGTCTTCCTAGGGAGAATCAGTTAGACAGACAAACATGTCCTCTCTCTTACATCTAGTACAAGATATTAACAATCATATGATAGCATTTGAGAAGAAGGGTATTGTCTCCCCTCTCACCCCTGGAGCTTCATCCTCTTCTGCACCCCCTTTTAGGAATCCGGTTGAAAACAATTTTCAGCCTAAAGATATCCTGCCTCGGAATTAGTGTAAATTTTGTGAGGAACGCCATGAAGAAATGACTTGTGAGGTAAAGAAGAGTGTCAGAGATAAGATATTTGGTAAAAGACCAGAAGATACTATTGTTTTCCTAGACTTTGCAGAGCTAGAGGATGTCATGGTCATCAACACTAGGAACAAAGCCTATGCTCCCAAGGGAAAATTTGATCCTCCCCATAGTTCTTCTAGCCCAAGCTCATCCTCAACCGCTGCTGCACCCCAAGTTCCTAAAATTCCTGAGATTCAAGGAATCACTCCTCATCCCCCCTCTTCCAAATACAATATATTGAATCAACTGGCCAACATCAAAGCAGATGAAACCCTCCTAGAAATGGTTTTCGTCCTTGAACAACAGATGCTTCTGAAAAAATTTATGGAAGGAAAATCTTTCGTTGTAGCCAACCTTTCTGAAGCAATCAACGAAGAGGATTCTTCTGTAAATAAAGTTGGTGTACATAAATTTAGATACCCTGTAAAAAATCCCCCTTTTTATATTTCTATAAAGATCATGGATAATATTTCCCATTGTTTCCTCGTCGATGGTGGTTTAGGCCTAGGAGTGTATTCCATAATTGTTGAAGAAGATAATATTCCTTTGGAAAAAAATGATTTAGATGATGATACATGGTATATGCACTTTTATGGTTCATTCTCTAGTGAAGTAATTGGGCTGGCGTTATCTTGGTTTCTCCTGCAGGGAAAATTCATAATTTGTCATATAGGTTGGATTTTTATTGTACAAACAATGCTGCTGAATTCGAAACTTTATTATTAGGCATTGAGAATTCCCTTATTCTTGGTTGTGGTCACCTTTCAATTTTTGGAAATTCTGAGATTTTTGTGAACCTGATATGTAAGACATGCTCCCCTAGTGACAAGATGATGGAATGATACTCCCAAACTATTTGGGCACTTGTCTCGAACCTTCTATATTTCAACATCATTCATGTTAAGAAGGAGTTGAATTCAATGGTTGATTGATTGGTTGTCTTTGCAGCCTCCCCTAATCAAAAACTCTTTCCTCATAGGACTAATTGTTCTTTTCAATCTCTACATCGTTCATACATCCATGAAAAGGAGGGATCTTTGAAGGCCATCCCTAACATTGAGAGCATTTGTGTTGTCATTCAAAATGAACCTCTTAAGCCAGAGGATATTATATCCACAGAAAATAATAATATTCCTAAGGGATTGACTCCTATTGAGAGTTCATTTTCATTGAGTGTTGTAGGCAACAAAGAAAGATAGAAATAAGAGGAGTTACAAAAGAAGGTGGTTGAAAACATCCTCCTGAACATTAGGACACCTGAGTCTTCAATGAATGTTCAAATGAATGTCCAATGTTTTGTTAAAGAAGAGATGGGGTCCACCAAGCTACTCGGTGAATCTCAAAATGTTTTTTCTTGGTCTTATGAGGATCTTCGTGGTTTTGATCCTAGTCTTGTTCCTCGTATTATGAAACTATCTAGGGAAAAAAAAAAACTTGTTAGCTCTGCACTAGAAGCACCCTCTCAAAGGGAGTTGAGAGATTTCTTAATGGCTGGATTTTTTTTTTCAATCCACCCAGAATGGGTTTCAATTTAGGAATTGGCCTCAAGGACCACTGATAATATCAGAACTTGTATTATTCTTCAAAATTTCAAGCAAGAGATTATGAGAAACCCCTTCCCTCCTCTCAATATGGAAATATTTTTGCATCAGATGTTAGAGTCACAGTTAGGGCCCTTACTTGAAAATTTATATGGTTACAAGAGAATCAAAGTCAAAGGAGAAAATGTTCACAAAACCACTTTCATTACTAATTGTGATACTATTCCTTACAAATGCCTACCTTCTTTCTTATTTAGTGCAAGTACCGCCTTTAAAGGGCCTATAAACATAACCTTCACTGGATTGGTTAGTCTCCATGCTTATCCTGATGATTTAATCATGTGTGTGAAAGGGTTGATAATTACATTAGAATTGCAAGTGTTGGGTCCCTTCCAAATTATTTTTGTCTTGGACACTAACTTATACATTTTAAGGAAATTACAGAGACAATTATTTTCCTACAACGCTAACAGTCCTCATTTGAACTATTGCGAGGGGCCAGCATGAAAAGTCCTAATGTTGATTGGATTTCTATATACTAGTAGCATAGATCTTCTTTCGATTTTGTGCTTCCTTTCTATGCTTACAGTACCTTGATTTCTGCCTTCTAAGTTAGGTTTTCTTTCCTTGCTATTTTCAGTTGAGTCTTTTACTGTTGTTATTTTAATTTCTGCATTATTACTTTTGTTGTGATTTTTTCCTTATCATCTTTTAAGCATTTGGTCAAAATAGGATGTCGGATCAATTCTGCCAGAATGACACTCTTGCAAAGCATTGTTAGCTGATAACAATCAAGCTTACACAGATGTTATGATGTCTCCTCTAAAGGGCCCTTGAAATTGTTACATATTTCCACTTTTGTCTTATAAGGAATTGGTTATTTCCCGCTTCTTCTTTCCATTTATTCATCCATTGAGATATTAAGAGAAAGTCTATAAGTGTTCCTCCTTGAAGATTTAGAGCATATTCTAGTTGAATGATTATGCATACAGTGGTAAAAATCCCTCATAATTAACACTTTTCATGAATTATTCCCAAATTCTTGGTCATCTTTCCATTAAATCTTCTCACTTCCCCCTGTTGCATAATTGTTCTGGTTACGTCTTCTAAATTTACTATTCTTGGTCCACGAAACCATGAGTTTTGAGTTCTAAATATGTTGAAAACAAATTTTCCTGTGGAGTCGCCAGTTGTTGATGATTAAAAAACATCAACGAAGTTTCACCCACAAAGTGTTTCTAAAAGCCTATTATTATAAAAATTAAATAATACTAGCAGGTGGGACCCCCTTAAACTATCGAAGGTCAAATCTGTTCATTTTTTATGTCATGATGATGTTGGACACGGCTTACATGGTTGATGAGATCTTGTTTCTAGTGGTCATGATTTGAGCTTATGAAGTGTTGATTCCTTATGTTACTACAACCTATTCTATTCATTAATATCATTGCTATATGTTCTTATTGCACCTGCACAACAAACATGTTAGTGAAATTACATGAAGGGTAGTTTTGAGAAAGGAAAAAATACTATAACAAATGCAAAGAAAAGGGATCCAATTCTGCAATACTACATGCAAACAATTAAAGGAAATGAGAAACAATTGCAAAAGGGAAGAGTTTAAAGCTATCCTATAAACTATACTACATGAATGAAAGACTTAATGATTATTGTTGAAATCCTAGCTAGAGAGTGAATGGATACGCAATTGTGATTGATTTATATGGTTAATACGAATATGGTATGAATGTTGGTGGTGCATTTGGAAAGGTAATAGTGAAAATGGTTATGCGAATTGTTGAATTATATGGAACTTGGGAATTATATTATGGCATAAGTTAGAAAGGTTATATGGCCACGTTGTTGGTTTTAATGGGTGATGGTCTCGATACATGGGTTGATTTATGGTGTTAATGAAGAACTTGTTGGCATGTACTGATGAATTAATGCATTGTGGGGGGAGGCGACATGCATTTACTGCACATCACCTTTATTCCTCCTATTATTCGCCACCCTAGTTGGGCTATTGTTCGATCTTGCTGTTGTGGTTATGCTCCAAATTCTTAGCACGGAGGAACCGCTCGACCAACTCTCATTTTAAGGAATTCGATTATAGGTATGTTCTTTTTTTTGTCCATTCGTGACTCTGATCTTCTTTTGAAATGATTACTAGCTCATGTGTATTTGTTTGTTATTTCCTAAGTGCTGCAACTATGTGAAATTGTGTTATTGAATTGAATGGTTCTTCATGCAATGATTGTTGGCATGGTTTACAGGCAGTGCATGCTTGTCATTGATGGAAAGTACAACAACAATAATGACTTGGGTACAGAAAGGATGTGCCAGGCGGGCACCAGAAGTATTTTGGAAAGACGATGCATAACTGGCCTGACAAGATGAGAGTATGCGAAGGTATTCTTGTTCATTTGATGGCAAACAAGCAGGAAAGGAAGACTAGTAGCGCAACGATGATCGAATAGCAAGATCGAAGTTTTGGTCAAACTTCATTTCAGAGCTTTTCGACTACCAGGATGTCGGATACCGAGAGTTGGAGATGTCAAGAACTCCCACATCAGGAGTCTCGAAATGCCGAAATGCGAAAACCCAAAAAGGTGCATCACTTGGAATGTTGAATATCGGGATTTTGGTTACCGAGAGATGGAGTGACAAGGACCCTTCGACATCAGGAGTCTCGAAATGTCGAAATGTGAAAACTCAAAAAGGCATGTGTTGTTCGGATAATCCACAGTTGGTGTCATTTCGTCGTCGACGTTTCGAATCCGAATCAGGATTCATCATCAGGACTAATCGTCGAGTTAGAGCTAGTTGATTGTTGTCAATTAATACTGATTTGTCCCATGATGTTCCCTTAATTGGTTGATTAATGGGTGCCAAAAGATACTTACCTCTAGGCCATTGTCTCTGTTCATGTTGTTGGGGTGCTTGATTATTTCTATAGCTTCTCTTAAGCGTCTTTTGTAGTAGTGACCCTCTTTTGCTAGTATCTTGGTATCCTCAAGGAAAACATGATGTTTCGTTTTGAGGGAGTGGTCTGCTAAGGCAGAGGTGTGGGTACATTCCTTTCTAATGTCTGCTTCGTGTTCCTTAATCCTTACCTGGAATGATCGTCCAGTTTCACCAACGTAACATTTCCCACATGAACATGACACTTTGTAGATGCATTTCTCTTGTCGGTTGTCTGTAGGGTCCTTTACAGACTTCATTCTTTGTCTAATAGTAATTAGGGGTTTGAAGGAGGTCATAATTTCTATTCTTTTTAAAACCTTGGAAATCTTGTCTGTGACACCTCGAATGTGGGGAAGAAAGGCTTTAATGTTTGAGTTTTGAGCATTCTATATACGAGTCCTCCTTTCTTTCTTATCTATTTCCTTATTGAAAGGCACATCACTTGGAATGTTGAATATCGAGATTTCAGTTACCGAGAGATGGAGCGACAAGGATCCTTCGTCATCAGGAGTCCCGAAGTGCCGAAAAGAGAAATGTCGAAATTCCAAAAGCAAGCACATCATACCGGGATTTCAGATATTGGGAGATGGAGAAGTCAGAGACTCTCAACATCAGGAATCCCGAAGTGCCGAAATATGAAATCCCGAAAACAGACACATCAAAAAACCACGTCAGCAAACCATGTCAGCTAAGGACACGTGGCACAATCAGGCAATGACAAGTGTCAAGCTGATTCAACATTTCAGGCACATGTAAGTCACGAATCAGAATGACACATGGCAACTATTTGACACGTGTCAATACACGTGTGACATCAATAGGTTTACCTCACATCGGACCTTTCTATTTCGGAGTTTTACACAGCAAGAAAAAACTCCACTATCACGATGTCCCGAACTCTGAAATGCCGAAAGGGACCATTGTGTGTCTTGAAAAACTTTAAGGGAAAACACTGAAATCCCGTCAACCATCCATCTCAGTAGGTTATGTGAACCGTTCGATCACTTTGGAGATTTTGTGATCATGAATTTGATAATGCTGAAGTCACGATGACTCGAAAGGGAAAAATATCGAAATCACGAAACCCAAATTCGTGAAATGTCGATTCATCGAAAAGAGAAACTCAGGAGTATGAACCATTGATCCGACTCCATTTCGGAGTTTCGGATACCGAAACTTGGAGGTGTCAAGAACACTTCACCACAGAAACATCGAAATCCTGAAAAGAAAAATTGCGATATACAATTTTGAACTAGTTGGTGGTCACCGCCTGTGGTCCCTTGGGGGAAGGAGCTAGTATAGACATGCTCCTTTTTCCGTAGTTTCGGGGATCAAGACATGGAGTGTAACAAATATTTACCCCGGGGATCCCGAAATACCAAAATGCGAATTTGTGAAATAAACGCAAGATCACATGAAGTCAATCCAATGGTGTAGGGAATTTTGGGCGCGATCGGAGGGATAATGTTGCTCCTCGCAGTCTAACTACTAGAAAACATTGATGGTATCTTCCAAAGGATTCAAAGAAATATCTGTGTGATCACCAGAGGAGCTGAAGGGTCTCCAAGCTTCTTCCAGTGAATGAAGATGATTCTTAGAGGGACTGACAAGTGGATGAGCATTGAAGTTAGTAACTGAAGAAGAAAGTATAAGATCGACTATGCCAGAGAAGGTAAAGAGTCTTGACTGCCAGAGAGGCTGAGGAATCTCATCATGACATTTAGTGATGTTGAACGCATGGGAAAAACCACCAGAGAAGTTGAAGAGTTTCCATGATGAACAGGCAGAGCACTAGACATGCAGAGGATGCAGAACCATGAGACACAGAGCATGCACAAGATGCACAGTGAGTATAAGAATATGGAACAAAGAAGAGATTGGTTTTTTTGCTATGGGGAGTGATCCATGTGAAAAGAAGAAGGTGGAGTGCAGCAACTGGGAGGAACATAAGACAAATGGTGCATTGAAGAGGAATGGTGCATAGAGTACAAAATATAGAAGAACAAAAAGTGCAAGGTATGCGTGCATGAAGACTGTGAGGCAGACAGAGCAGCGAAAATATTGCAGAACAATGATGAGATGGGTAAGTTGTTTTTAAACATTATATCACTGTAATAAGTTTCAGTAACACGTATTGATAATCCAGGGTGGTAGGGAGGTGCTAGGGAGGACGGGTGTCCTTAGAGGTTCAAGGGGGTGCTTGAACACAGGGAGTTGTAGCTTCCTTCTAGTTGGTGCTAGAGAAACCAAGGAGTTGGTGCTTCCTTCTAGTTGGTGCTAGAGAAACAAGGGAGTTGGTGCTTCCTTCTAGTGGGTGCTAGAGAAAAGAGAGAGTTGGTGCTCTCAGCAAGTTGCAGCTTTCAAAAACAGAGGTTGTAGCCTCACAATGAGTTGGTACTGATATGTATGATAATGTAAAGAATGTAAATAATACTTATCATATAAAGAAGAAGAGGTTTTTACCCTGTATGGGTTTCCTCGGGAAATATTTGTCTCTGTGTTTCTCATATGTGTGATTGTTGTTGAATGTGCCATTGTTTATTTCCCTACATTATTGTGATCATCATTGAGTGCCTTTTAAAGATTTTAAAAGAAGCATAATTGTTTAAGCACGGTAAAAACTGATTCACCCCCCCTCTCAGTTTTCCAACAATTGGTATCAGAGCCAACCCATTTTATCTAAGGGTAGATCCTAGAGCTTAAACATGTCAAGCCATGAAGGAAATTCAACCAATAAGGCCCCACTGTTCAATGGAACAAACTTTGCCTTCTGGAAAGTTAGAATGAGAACCTACATAATGGATTTAGGTGCAAATGTCTGGGATGTGGTAGAAACTGGTTATGTAAAGCCAGTTGTACTAGCTAATAAGGATGACAAGCTAGAATTTAGCTTCAACGATAAGGCTATGAATTCTATCTTGAGTGGGCTTGTAGAAGCAGAATTCGTGAAAGTTATGCACCTTGGAACTGCCAAAGAAATCTGGGACAAACTCATTAGTAGTTATGAAGGTAATGAAAAGGTAAAGGATGCCAAGATTCAAACCTACATAATACAATTTGAACAGATGAAGATGAAGGAAGATGAAACTGTTGGAAAATACTTTCTGAGAGTAGAAGAAATGGTAAATGCAATGAAGGCACTTGGTGAAACAATTGAGGAACCTTCTTTAGTTCAGAAAATCTTGAGATCTCTCCTAGATAGGTTCAACCCAAAGGTCTCTGCTATAGAAGAACTTAATGACCTAAAAACCTTGGAGTTTGATCAACTTCTAGGAACATTGACTGCATATGAAATGAGAATAGTTAAAGATAAACCCACATCTAGAGAAGCATCATTTTAGGCAGACAAGAATGAGGATTCTGAGCCCAATGAAATTGAAGAAAAATTTGTGAAGAGACTGAAGAAGGGATCAGGCAAATAAAAAGGTAAACTTCCTTTCAAATGATTCAACTATGGTAGGATAGGTCATTTTGAAAATAAATGTCCCCACAAAGGAAAGGATCAGACTTGTGATGATCAAGAGAAGTACAAACACAGAAATTTCTTTAAAGAGAATAACTTTAAGAAGAAAAGTCTTTGCGTAAACAATGATGATGATCCTTCAGATGATGAAGACAATGATTCATCTATTGAAGATAAACTAAATGACTTCATACTTATGGCCAAAGA
>ML799387.1:119236-160979 GCA_009831015.1 Picea engelmannii
TTTCAAAGGAATAAATACTTGCCACAACAAAGAATGATGCAACCAAGTAACAAACCTTCACAGATTGCCAATTGCCAAATTAAGTCCAGGGACATGCAACTAAAGAGGTCAAGAAATAATCAACAGTCAATGAGTAGACAACGTTGTACCAATAAGTTTGACCTGTTGAACAATGAGATTGAATGCTACATATGTCATAACTATGGACATAAATCTGTTGACTATCGATTAAAGAACTATGAACCAGATTTGAATTCCCCTGCTGAAAATGTCAAGTTTTGGAAGAAGAAAGAAAGTGACAAGTGTGGATTAGTGTTGTCATCTCAAAGAAAAATTAACCCTTGGTACATAGACAGTGGATGCTCCAAACATATGATGGGAGACAAAGTTAAGTTTCTATCTCTAAGTGAAAGAAAGTCAGGAAACGTAACCTTTGGAAATGATGCTCCAGTTAAAATAAAGGGAAAAGGGATGGTGAGTTTAAGTAATGGAAAAGGAAAATCCCAAGATGTTCTACTTGTTGATGGGCTAAAACATAATATGCTCAGTGTAAGTCAAATGTGTGACAGAGGATGCAAAGTGTTGTTCATGTCCAAGGACTGCAAGATAAATTCTGTAAACTCAGGACAAGTGGTGGCCAAAGGCATAAGGACAAAAAATAATGTATATGTGCTAAAATAAAATAGAGAAGAATGCCATCTAAGCAAATATGATGAAAGTTCGTTATGGCATAGGAGACTTGGACATCTAAAATTTCAACACTTAATCAAACTCAGAAATCTTGAGGCAGTAAAAGATCTTCCAAGAATATCAAAGCCCCAAGATTCAATGTGTAAACCCTGCCAAGTAGGGAAGCTAAACAAGACACAGTTTAAGTCCAAGAGCTTTACTTCAACAGAGAAACCACTCCAAATAGTTCATATGGATTTATGTGGGCCATCAAGACGGGAAGGCACAGGGAAAGAAAACTACTTCATGTTGATTATTGATGATTACTCCATAATTACTTGGGTTGCCTTTCTCAAAGAAAAAGTTGAAGCATTTGAGAAGTTTAAAATATTTAAGGCTTTAACTGAGACTCAAACAGGAAAGAGGTTAAAGGAAGTAAGATCATACCGGGGAGGAGAGTTTATGTCAAGAGACTTCAAGGAATTTTGCAATGAGCATGGGATCAAGAGAGAATACACAATCCCAAGAACTCCACAACAAAATGGAGTTGTTGAGAGGAAAAACAGAACAGTGTAGGAAATGGCCAGGTCAATGATGAATGAGAATAACATTGGCCAAACATACTGGGTAGAAGAAATACACACAACAGTCCATGTTCTTAACAAAGCTCACCTCAGACCACAAAGTGACAAGACACCTTATGAATTGTGGTTTGGAAGACCCGCTTCAATTAAACACTTCAAAGTCTTTGAGAGTAAATGCTACATAAAGAATACTGATGAGAACCTTGGAAAATATGATGACATGGCTGATGAGGGTATATTCTTGGGGTATGCTACAAACAATAAAGGATACAGATGCTATAATAAGAGGCTACATAAAATGGTTGACTGTATTGATGTAAAAGTTGATGAAGGAATCCCAGCAAGAGAGATGCACAGGAATGAGTCTTCTACGGAAGACATAGCTAAAGCTGAAGATGAATAGGTCCAAGAATCAGAAAACAAAGACTCTGAATCAGATGAAGACTTGGACACTCAGACAGACTCAAATTAGCAGTCAACTTCAAATTCCTCCTCCAGAATCATTCAAAAGAATCATCCTGCAAGTCAGATAATTGGAGAAAAATACAAAGGTGTACAAACCAAGAGAAAGCTAATCAAAACCACTCAACAATATCATATAGATTTTGATGCAGGAGCATCCACACTTCATCAAGCGAGCCAGCGCGTAGAGTAAAGAACATACAGCTGGACAGCGCCAACACATACATTTTTGAATTTCTTTGAAAAGATTGTTGCGTCGTCGTTTGAATGAATGCATTCATATGAAGTGCACTTGTAATGTAATGTAGATAAGAAGGCATTTAACAGTTTTAAATGCTGGTAGATAGGGTTAGCTGTAGATTAGACAGTTTCATTTCCAGGAGGGAAAACGCATATATGCACCCTCCTTGTGTAAATTGATTATTATTCAGCATTAGAGAGAGGAGCAAGAGAGAGCAGAACAGAGAACTTGTGAAGAACACCTATGCACAGATTGAATTAATAGAAGAAAGACTGTGATTTCAATCCCATGGATGTGTTTGATCTATGTGTGTTGTTGATATTATTTTGTTGCATACTTGCTTCTTTATATTCTTATCTTCTATATGCTACGTATGTGATTGCATATCAGGTTCGAAACCTGAGAGAATGAGTGAATGAGTTTCAATTGTTTCTCTGGTTGAGCCAGGAGATTCCTGCATAGAGTGCAGTCGAATTCCTCCGCATAGAGTGCGTTGAGAAGGCTCTACAGTTAGACTCTCATTCTCGTTCAACCCATATTTGATTTGGATTATTCGAGTCGGGCAGGTGAGTGCAGGTCAAACTGAACTTCCATTAGCAAGTCTGAGAAGGGAAAGGTCGGGTTACTATGACTGTGAGTGCATAGAACCTGGAAATCTTCAGCATCGTTGAGGGTTGGCGAAGGTCGAGGTCGAGTACAGGGAGCGTGTTCGAGGGAGCTCTGAAGGAGTCAGAGTTGTAGAAACTCAAGAGGGATAGCGCCTGTGCTTCTCGGTGGAAGTAGTCCCCAGGGAAGTTCATACAAAGTGAAGGTGGTAAAGCGGAGAACTCTTCAAGAGGAAGAGAATCGACGACTTGAAATTGTCGAGTAGATATTCGAAACCCCGTAGACAGTTAGATTGCGGAGGAGCTACGAGGGAATTAACTCGCAGGCGCACGGAGGAGTCTGGTTGCCATTTCATATCGACATATCGGGGTTGGCGAGTGCAAGAGTTGCATGCATGTCGAAATCGCGAGTCACGATTTCCCGATTTAGTCGGAGCCGTCGATCAAGGCAGGGATGCGTGGCATTATATCCCGGGAGAGTCGGGGTTTGGCGCTCGGCGATTACAAAAATAGGAACTTTTCATCGTGTATTTGCGATCTACGAAATCCTGAAGTGACGTGGCCACGGGGGACCCCAGGGAGCGAGTGGAGGATAGGTGGCGTGGTCACGAAGAATCGACGCCTCGACACTCGGGGTTTGTAAGCACAAAAGGTCTACCTCGCGGATAGTATTTTCCCGAGAGGAAAATCCCCGACACGGAGCGCTGAATGTTGACCCGTCGGCATTCGGGACTCGGTGCTTGAGTGGCACGAGACAGGGTTACCAGCCTCGCGATATCGCGAGACCCGATCTCCCGATTCACGAAAGGGAGATTGCTGAGAGCACTGTGGGTAAAAGACTCCCGAGGGAGTCAGAAGAGCATTGACTCTTCAGGCCGAGTTGTAAAAGGTCCTGGAGGAGCGGCTTGCTCGGTGAGGGGCAGGTTGCGTCAACTTTCATATCCATGTTGGAACCCAAGAATTTCAATGAAGCCAACAAAGATGATCACTGGGTTAAAGCAATGAATGATGAACTTGATCAAATTGAGAAAAAAAATACGTGGGAGATGGTTCATAGACCTGAAGGTAAAAATGCCGTTGGCTCCAGATGGATCTTTAAGAATAAGTTGAATGAGAAAGGAAAAGTTGTCAGAAACAAAGCAAGGTTAGTCTGAAATGGATATGCTCAGATAGAAGGAATGGATTATGATGAAACATTTGTGCCCATAGAAAGATTAGAAGCTATTAGAATGTTTCTTGCCTATGCTTGTCATAAAAGGTTTAAAGTCTATCAAATGGATGTCAAGTCAGCTTTTCTAAATGGAGATTTAAGTGAAGAAGTCTATATGGAACAACCAGAGGGTTTCAAACTGTCTAATAACCGTGACTTAGTATGCAAGATGAAGAAAGATTTATATGGGTTAAAACAAGCCCCTCGAGCCTGGTATCACAGACTGGATACATATCTCAAAAACAAAGGGTTCAAGAGAGGAACAACTGACAACAATCTGTATATTAAAACAGAGGATAATCATTTTCTCATCGTATTGGTCTATGTAGATGACATCATCTTTGGAAGTAATAAGGATCCATTGGTACAATGGTTTTCTTCTGCCATGGAATCTGAGTTTGAAATGTCCATGATAGGAGAACTGTCATTTTTTCTTGGCCTAAAAATTACTCAAAGGTCTGAAGGGATGTTCATTTCTCAAGAAAAATATCTAAGAGAAATGCTAAAAAGATTTCAAATGGAAGACTCCAAACCTGTGGGTACACCTATGGTTACTGGATGCAAATTAATCAAGGATGATGACTCACCTGATGTTGATCAAAGTTCATATAGATCAATGATAGGAAGCCTGTTGTACATCACAACATCTCACCCAGACATAATGCATGTTGTAGGAATGGTAGGAAGATTTCAGTCTGCACCTAAATAGAGTCATTTGCAAGTTGTCAAAAGAATATTCATGTATTTGAAAGAAACAATGACTTATGGTCTGTGGTATCCCAAAAATCATAATTTTCAGTTAACTGCTTATTCGGATGCAGATTGGGCAAACTGTGTTGATGAGAGAAAAAGCACCAGTGGAGGAGCATTCTTCCTGGGTGACTCTTTAGTAGCATGGCTTAGTAAAAAGCAAGGTTCCATTTCTTTTTCAACCATAGAGGCAGAGTACATTGTTGTTGCTACCTGTTGCACTCAGGTATTATGGATGTTTCAGACACTTGCAGACTTGGAGGTAAAATACACTGCACCAATCCCAATTCATTATGATAACACTAGTGCTATCAGTGTGTCTACAAATCCTGTATTCCACTCCAAGACCAAGCATATTCCCATCAAATATCATTTTCTGAGAGAGAAGGTCACCAATCAGATTGTTCAAGTCCATTACATTCCCACTACAGAACAAATTGCAGACATCTTTACTAAACCCCTAGCCAAGACACCATTTGAATATCTCAGACAGAAGCTGGGTGTCATCCTGTCTCACATCTAAGAGAATCCATCCTGTTAGGGGGAGTCTTGTATTGGTTTCATATCGGATACCTCCTAAAATTAATGCAACAACTCAGGGAGAGCATGTTTTCTTTGACATTGATGTCAAAGGGGGAGAAAAGGACAGGGGTGCCTTTGTTTCCATCAATGCCAAAGGGGGAGATTGTTGGCATGTTTTACAGGTAGTGTATGCTTTTCATTGATGGCAAGTACATCAACAATAATGACTTGGGTACAAGAAGGATGTGCCAGGCGGGCACCATAAGTCTTTTGGCAAGATGATGCAGAACTGGCCTGGCAAGATGAGAGTATACGAAGGTATGCTTGTTCATTTGATGGAAAACAAGCAGGCAACGAAGACCAGTAGCGCAACGATGATCGAATATCAAGATCAAAGTTTTGGTCAAACTTCATTTCAGAGTTTTTTGACTACCAGGATGTCGGATATCGGGAGCTGGAGATGTCAAGAACTCGCACATCAGGAGTCCCAAAATGCTGAAATGCAAAAACCCGAAAAGACGCATCACTCAGAATGTTGAATATCAGGATTTCGGTTACCAGGAGATGGAGCGACAAGGACCCTTTGACATCTGGAGTCCCAAAATGCCGAAATGTGAAAATCCGAAAAGGCACATCACTTAGAATGTTGAATATCGAGATTTCGGTTACCAAGAGATGGAGCAACAAGGATCCTTCGTCATCAGGAGTCCCAAAGTGTCAAAAAGAGAAACATCGAAATTCCAGAAGCAGGCACATCATACTGGGATTTTGGATACTGGGAGATGGAGAAGTCAGAGACTCTCAACATTAGGAGTCCCAAAGTGCCAAAATACAAAATCCCAGAAACAGACACATCAACAAACCATGTCAACAAACCATGTCATCTAAGGACACATGGCACAATCAGGCAATGACAAGTGTCAATCTGATTCAACATTTCAGGAACATGTAATTCATGAATCAGAATGACACATGGCAGCTATTCGACATGTGTCAATCCACATGTGACGTCAGCAGGTTTACCTTACATCGAAACTTTCTATTTTAGAGTTTTACATAGCAAGAAAAAACTCCACCATCATGATGTCCCGAACTCCAAAATGTCGAAAGGGACCATTGTGTGTCTCGAAAAACTCGAAGGGAAAAATGTCGAAATCTCGTCAACCGTCCATCTCAGTAGGTTATGTGAACCTTCCGATCACTTCGGAGATTTTGTGATCATGAATTTGATAATGTTGAAGTCACAACGACTCGAAAGGGAAAAATCTTGAAATCGCGAAACCCGAAGTCGTGAAATGTCGATTCGCCAAAAAGAGAAACTCAGGAGTATGAACCATTGATCTGACTCCATTTTAGAGTTTTGGATACTGAAACTTAGAGGTGTCAAGAACACTTCACGACAAAAACGCTGAAATCCTAAAATGCGAAATTGCAATATACAATTTTGAACTAGCCGGTGGTCACCGCCTGTGGTCCCGCGGGGGAAGGAGCTAGTATAGACAAGCTCCTTTTTCTGGAGTTTCGGGGATCAGGACATGGAGTGTAAAAAATATTTACCCTGGGGATCCCGAAATACCGAAATGCGAATTGGCGAAATAAATGCAAGACCAGATGAATTCAATCCAACGGTGCAGGGGATTTTGGGCACGATCAGAGGGCTAATGTTGCTCCTCGCAGTCTAACTGATAGAACCATTGATGGTCTCTTCCATAGGATTCAAATAAATCTCTGTGTGATCACTAGAGGAGCTGAAGGGTCTCCAAGCTTCTTCCAGTGAATGAATATGATTCTTAGAGGGACTGACAAGTGGATGAGCATTGAAGTCAGTAACTAAAGCAGGAAGTATAAGCTCAACTATGTCAGAGAAGACGAAGAGTCTTGACTGCCAGAGAGGCTGAGGAATCTTAGTATGACATCCAGTGATGTTGAACGCATGGGAAAAACAACCAGATAAGCTGAAGAGTTTCCATGATGTACATGCAGAGCACTCAACATGCAGAGGATGTAGATCCATGAGACACAGAGCATGCACAAGATGCACAGTGAGTATAAGAATATGGAACAAAGAAGAGATTGGTGTTGTTGTTGTTGGGAGTGATGCATGTACAAAGAATAAGGTGGAGTGCAGCAGCTGGGAGGCACAGAAGACAAATGGTGCATTGAAGAGGAATGGTGCATAGAGTACAAAATATAGAAGAACAGAAAGTGCAAGGTATGCGTGCAGGAAGACTGTGAGGCAGACAGAGCAGTGAAAATCTTGCAGAACAATGATGAGACTCGTAAGTTGTTGTTAAACATTATATCACTGTAATAAGTTTCAGTAACACATATTGATAATCCAGGGTGGTAGGGAGGTGCTAGGGAGGATTGGTGTCCTCAAAGGTTCAAGTGGGTTCTTGAACACAGGGAGTTGTAGCTTCCTTCTAGTTGGTGCTAGAGAAACCAGGGAGTTGGTGCTTCCTTCTAGTTGGTGCTAGAGAAACCAGGGAGTTGGTGCTTCCTTCTAGTGGGTGCTAGAGAAAATAGAGAATTGGTGCTCTCAGCAAATTGCAGCTTGCAAAAACAGAGGTTGTAGCCTCACAATGAGTTGGTGCTCATTTGTATGATAATGTAAAGAATCTAAATAATACTTATCATATAAAGAAGAAGAGGTTTTTACACTGTATGGGTTTCCTCGGGAAATATTTGTCCCTATGTTTCTCATATATGTGACTATTGTTGAATGTGCCATTGTTTATTTCCCTGCATTATTGTGATCATCATTGAGTGCCTTGTAAATATTTTAAAAGAAGCACAATTGTTTAAGCATGGTAACAACTGATTCACCCCCCCTCTCAGTTGTCCAACAATGATATTGAATTCGTAGAAGTTATTGATCATCTTGGGTGGAATCTCTCTTTTTTCCTTGTTGGTTTAAGTGGAGGGTTTTTTTTTGGTCTTAAGTGGATAGTTATCTTCATGCATTGTCACTAAATCAAGTCTTTGGCTTTTTTGGGTTTAATGGTTAAGGGCATTCTACGTCACTGTGTTTTGTTCACTTCAAAATTGGTTGATTTCACTACCAAGGGTCACGAAATGGGTTTTCATATTCTTACTCGACCCTGTTTTCACCTTTGTGTTGTGGTTGTTTGACCAAAGAGCATGAGGGTTATACCTTGTGTGAATTAAATAACATTTCCTGGTCGAACTAGAGACCCACTTTTCAGTTATGCTCCCCTGTCATGGATTTGTACCCATCCACAAATGAGTTGTGGTTGTTGCTATGCATGCACCATGGCCTTAGAGTTTTCACCATTACAAGGAGTGTCTCTATTATCCCTTTGTTGGCTACAAAACAAACCTATCCCTCCAGTATGAAGAATGATAGAGAAGACCAACGTCGCTTCATTTTATGACTTGGTTAATATTGGATGGTTGTATAATTGTCGACTAATTTGAGCGCAGGCTTGCCCAGTTGGTCATGTGACAGTTGGGTTGGTTGGTATATAGTCACTGACTCTGTTATAGCAGTGGTAAACCCTACATTGCCAATTTCACTTTCAAGTACACAATACCCCTCCTTATGTTAATAACTCAGTATTGTTAATGGAGAGTGTCGTTGCCCCAATTCGAATTGATATGTGGGTATGTGTGGTTTTCACATCTTGTTAGGTAAATTGATTTTATGACAATAATGAATTGGTTGGTCGATACATAGTCATTGGTATTTTTCACTTAGGATTGTTTGGATGTTTAACTGGCAATGGTTACAAATGTTTGATGTTGCTCACGCATGTCGCGTTGAGTGTATGGTGTTTTTTTTCACAATGAAATAATGGTCATGGTGACTGTGGTGTTCTCTGGGGCTGAATGGTTATTGAACCAGATGACTTTAGAAACTATATCCATTGTATCCTTATGATTGTTCAATTGTATAAGTCTGATTTTGCATAGCATAGTTTATCGCAGTTTTACTAAATTGAAGTAATACTGTGTTAGATTCATGACTCAACACAATGAATTGATTTATTGTTGTGACTGTGTGTTTGGTTTTGTAAAATGGAGATGTTGCATCATGGTGTTTTGGTGGTTGCACACTGTGTGTAGTATGGATATCTTGGGTTTCATAGAGTTTTAAGCATGTTTATTTGTTGCAATCGATAATTTGTTAAAAAAGTCATGTTTTTGAGACCTTTTCGTGTTGGATGGATGGCCCAGTATTTTAAGTCACATTGAATTGTTTTTTTTTTTCTTATAGTGGCAAAATTGCATTGCCTGGGTGAATTACCCTGTGCATAGATTGTGTCTAAATGGTGGTTGTTGGTTGTATGTTTACATATCAATTCAGATTTTGCAATTTAATCTGGATTATTGGGTTTACTACCTATATATATGTTAACGAATATCTATGCATTTAAATGACAGGCCCAATTGCAGTGATAGTGTGGTTTTCATTGTTAATTTTGAAAACATGAATTTGAGTATAATTGTTTATTGAAGTAATGTATGGGCAATGGCTGATCCTGATGGTTAATAGAGTGGAATGGATACTGTTTGGAAATTGTTATAAGATGCAAAGAAAATAACAATATCCTCTTTACAGATTGTGTGGAATGCATATTGTCTTGTGATGGCACTGTGTTGGATATTTGATTATGAACAATGAACTAGTTAAATACATAGAAATTGTTATTGGGTCAAAATGATTGATGGTTGACGCATCTCTTTTCGCAGAATGTTTTATGGATCACTTCATTAATTTCATGAATAATAATCGTCTTTCTTCCCTTCCCTTATTTCATTTTCCACTAATTACAAACCATGTCACCTCCCATATTCATTTTTCCACTCCCTGTTCTAAGATTAATTATAGTCAAGATAATTTTGGTGTTAAAGCAGTTGAAAATGGCAGTGTCTTGCATGGATTACAGTGATGTTTTATTGGTTTGATTTGCAGTTGATTGTTGTTGTCATTGAGAAGTAACCATGTTATTTTCCCCCTCGTTACATCATGTTTCACTCAATACAAACCCCTTGCATATCCCATAAGCCTTTTCATCCCCTTCTCATTGATTAATAGTAAAACAATTCATATGGATTGGATTGCATGAGTCTGATACATTGCTGAGCTAAATCAATTTCATATTTTTAAGAGTTGTCATGTATGGTTATTTAAAAGACTATTTGATAATAAATCATGCATGCGGGATGATTTTTTTCAGTCAAGGTAGCCATGGACAAGGAAACAGAGGTAGAGACAACTAGAATCGAGGCCCAAGAAGGCCTAGGTTCTCCATACATTTTGACATTGATTCACAAGATCTCGACCAATTGTTTCATGCCATATTTTTCAATTGGATTGGGTAGGGAATAGTCCAACCTAGGCCTCAAAGGCCTCCTTTCCAAGCCTCGCAAGCCCCTGGTATATCCGTACCTCCTCATGTCTCACTTCAACCTGAGGTCCCAAAAAATGGTGAATGTCAGGAGATTGTCTACCCGACAATATCCCAACATTGTGGTTGGCCCAACTTGTCCTTTCCTACTCCTCTTCCTATTAACCCCATTACCCAAGCTTCCCCTAACCACTGGCCAATGTAATCCTCCCATGCTAGCAAGAGATTGAAAACTGAGGCCTACCATGTCGTTGATAAAGGAAAATCCATCGGTGCCCCTTCCTCACCCTCCAATGGCTCTGAAAAATTCGTGTCTTCCTGGATGCATTTGAGGGATGATTGTTCCCATGTGATCAATGAGATTAGGCCTAAAGGATCTTCACAGCCAAAGGAGAATTTAGGAAAATCAAGAGGTGATAGTAGCAATCAAGGAAGGGTTGCATCGTAGACTGGGAAATATGGATTTTGATTTTTTATTTTATCTATTGTTTTATGATAGTTGACTTCAGGGATCTTTGGACAACATGATTTATTTTGGATATATGAGTATTATTTTTGAAACAATTTCAAATTTCGTAAGCTAAAATTGCCAAAAGTGAATATGTTGATGGGAGACACAAGGAGGTGTGTTTTTCTTAACTAATGGTTATGTTATGATTGTTATGCTTGTTATGAACTAAGGGGAGTCAGAGGGGCTCCCACCTACTATTTATTATTTATTTATGACCCTTATTATAATTATTACTCTTCCCCCTAACTAAAGTTAGTTGAGTCATTTAATCAAATTAACTAATGAGTTGGTTTAACTACTCCAACTAATTCTAATTTGTTAAAAGAAAAAGAAAAGGGAGGAACAAGAGGAGGATAGAAGAAGAAGCATGCTAATGTTTTCTCTTTCAGTTTATGTTGAGATAATTTAACTTTCATTCATTCATTATTCATCACAAGCCTAATTCTCTTTTATGATAGAAGGGTCTTATTGTAGATAAAAATATTCAGGGTTGAATCACATCATTCAAACACTTGTTTTTCAGAGGTGTTGATCTATCTTTGATAGTCTGTGTAGACTTGTCTATTTGTGAATTAGTTTTCATGACTGACAAAGGCTATTGTGAAGAGTCGAGTGGGCATCAATCTGTGGCAAGTTGATCCATCTTTTAGAGTTCAGTTTTGGTTTTCTTTCCGAGGTCCTTTTGTATGTTCCATCGAGGATGTCTAAGTTTGACTTTGGTCCAAAGCTTTTGCATGAGATTTTGTAAAGAAAATGACTCTTTGGTGAATTTGAATGAAATAAAGGATTTATTTATGTCTCATTTGTCTTTATTATAATCTCGGTGAATTTTCTTCTATCTTTACATTTATTTCAGCAACTGATATGTTCAGAAAATTACATAAAATGTGAATTTCCAACAAGCTTTTTTGTTGATAAAAGACTAGCCTAAGCACTTGTAATTAATACTTGTGAGTTAGGATGTTATTTTTTTTGGATATAAACAAAGGGTGATATTCTCGCCTATTTGTCTTTAGCCAAGAAGAATCTGAAAATGCTTGAGTAAGATCATTTCATATCTTTTCCTCAACACACCATAAAGAACATAATGAAAATCATAAAATATAATATTCATTTCTTACAGGTTCGATAAATTAGTATGCATACCTCCCCCATAATAACAATGTTTGTATCTATTCGATTCAAATTGTAATCAATCAATAACTCTTCCCCTACAACTATTTATTTTATTGCGCATAGGAATACATGGTTTCCTTCACGCCCCTCAAATATGCAACTTGGTTTCTTATTTGTGGTCACAGGTCGTGTAATATTTATAAACCCTGCAATATTCCCCACTTCTTTTGGCCTTTTGTCAATATAGATAGTTTCTCCTTTATTTTGATCATTGTCTTTTAGTTGTATATAATTTTCACCCAAGCCATATCTTCACATATTTTTTCTTATATTTGACTATTCATATCCAATCTTTGTAGATATAACAGGATCTGACATACTCCATAAATTCAATTAATCTGTCGTAACAAACCTTTATTCCATCCATGGAAAATATCCCCAAACCATGTAATGACGATGGACCAATCCGATATATCCTTTCGTTTACACAAAAAATAGTGTTTATTTAAGGAAGATCCTTGGGTACTCATCATTTCACTATATGTTTGTACCTAAAGGGTACCCCAATGTCTTCTATTCTCTCATTATCATAGGAACATGACCCCCTTTAAAAAGAAACAATTTCATGCGTCTACATAATTTTCTTCTGATATTCTCACCTCTATTTGATCTCTTCCTGTTATACCTACTAGATATATCACTTTCCTCTATTCTACATGAAATTTCCCCACTCAATGAAGATAGATCTGACAAACACCCATTTTTTTATACATCCTATAACACAATCAATGACATAAACAATCAGTTGGACAAGATATAACACTAATGGTTACTATAGTGTCACTCGTTCACACTTGTATTATGCTCTATTACTATTGGTATACTATCTAGGCATTATAGAGACATGTTTGGAGTCATGAAATGACACATGCCAACAAGTGGCAGTAATAGGACACGTTGCTTATTGGAAGACCCTGAAACTGATGCCATTAGAAACATACTCAATCCTAAGGATAACTAAGGAGAAAAAACAACACATTCTAATTAATCTAGGATTCAAGCATGCAAACAAACCAGCTTTGTATTGCGACTAGACCATCTTTATTTGAAATGCTTCATCTAACATATTTCATTGCGTTAATGTGATATTGGTCTCTCTTGGATGTACTTTCATTGACAACGCCAATGCTCTTTTCTCCTTTAGTCGACCGACCTACTTTACTATATTTCTTTTCTAGACTTAATCCAGAGGCCACATTTCCTAATTCATGGAAAAGGACACATGGCATAAAGGTAGATAAGGACACATGGTATAAGGATCCAAGAAACCTGGTAGAAAGAAACCTATTTCAAGAGGGTGTTTTTCCTATTTCAAGAGCGTGATAAGTGGCACAAAAAACCATTCAAACCATTGCCTTATATATTTTATTATTTAAGTGGAGTGCCCCACCTCTAAGGAGCATTTATGAATGATTATTTTATTGCTCTCTCTTGCAGGAAGAAGTTGATCTAGAAAGCACTGAATATTATTTTATTGTAAATCATTTGAGGGAAATAATTGTGGGGAAATAACCATTGGAGAACTACTTTCTATATGTATTGTTGGTATTTCCAAGGGATGTGCTCGTTTTTCCATAGACAATATAGCAATATTGTCACCCAACCATATTCACAAAGGCCACCTGCAAGGTTGAAATTATTAAGGGTTTAAAATTGATATTGAAGACAATAAGACATAATTTACTACTATAATTATTGTTTTCATAAAGTGACTTTTAGATCTAGTTTATGCATGATAAGATTTCCGTAGAATGTTGAAACTTGTGGCATAAGATTGATATCTTTTCTCTTGAATTTCCTAGTGGATTAGGGTTGTTAAGAAGTGAAATATCATATACTTTTTCTATTGTTTTATTGTATTTAATATCATCCCTAAGGATGTAAATTCTCATGGACTATATCTAGGAAATTGTAGGAAAGAGGTAAAATTTCTGAAGTTGCATTAAAGATTGAAGTTTGGAAATTTCTACAGCTACTCTAATAATGAACCCTCATGCCACTTCCCATAATAGTGTGTATCTCCTTAAGTGGATACTTTATTTTTGCTAGGAATAGGGAGGTTTCATTCCAAGAATAACCTACTAGTGGTGTATCCTCATTGTTTTCATAATTCTGTCATAAATCTACAGCAAGTTTGCTGCCAAATCTGGTCCACATATAGTAGTGTTATTTTTCTTCTAGTGCACCATGCTCATATGAAAAAATTAGGAGTGTAAATACATCCTTCAAAGGGTGTCGTAATGTATTCCAATAATAGGATATAACCCCTCTCTAATATAATGTGCCCTCCATGATTCAAAGATGAAATATGAGTGTAACTCTTAGTGAATGCACCCTCATTACTCAACATAGATTAGTCAATGTGAAATTGTTGAATGAGTCACCCTCTGTCATGCACATGCATGCTAAGCATAAGAAATAGAACCTAACACATTTATTTTAATAAGAATAGAAATATAAAAGCATGCATCCACCTGTTGTAATTAGCATAGAAGCAAGGCCAAACTTGGCATGAAAGGAAATCCCCAACTTGGCCATCAACTAACCTATTGTAGAGCTATAAAGAGGACAAAATCATTGTTTTTTTTTAATTTGTCCCTAGAACAAAAGTAGTAACGCCACAATATTGAGTAACCATTGGAAAATATCCCAAGAAATGATGTTGAAAAGTAGGAGAAACAACACATCTCTTTTCATGATGGCACAAAAATTAGGGAAGAATTTTGGATAGCTACAAGTATTTTTTAGAAGAATTTTATGAAGGACAATTTCTTTCTAAAAGAGAATGTAATTTTTTGGACATGTAGGAAGCCATTATAGGCCCTTTCTTTTTTATTTGATAGGTTTCCCATAAGACTTTGATAGTCATGTATTTGAATCCAATAGTGAATCTCTTGTACTTTGTTCTTTTGTGAATAGTGTTATGCACTTAAGGATTGTACTCTCAATTTCACTGAAATATAAAGTATGTTTTATTTTCATGGAAAAAAAAGGTTTTTTTGAAGAATAAACACATGCATGTTTTTCAAGGTTCATACATGCATGAAATTCAAAGTGCAAAATTTTTAGCAGAGGGAGAATCTCAACATACAAATAGATTGATGCACAAACAAGTACAAATTCCAATGCAAAGTGACATTGACACATCGATAGGCACAAATCCCAAGGCAGGAAATGTGCGATTGTTTAGGCTAACAAGAACAAAAATCCATGCAAATTTTAGTGGACGTGTACAACAATCACACGTTGATGTGTACTACAATGGGCGCAAACTGAAGACACTAAGTTTCTAATTTAGAATTTCAACAGAATTTTTAATTGAACTTTTTACACAAAAAATTGTTTTCTAGAGTCAATTAAACAAAAAAAAATTATACTAGAACCCAAAAATATAATGGTGGTGTTGGATTGATTCCAATGTGGCATCATCAGGTATAGTGTCGGGTGGTATATAAATGTATCTACACAACTAAGTTTTGGAGGTGAATTTTGATTTCTTGGAATTAGTTAAATTATTCCATTGGTGCTTGGCATCTATTTGTTGAAAAAAACTATTGCATTTCTTGCATATATTTTTGAACCCTATTAAGAAGTTCAATGGTAACAATTTCAATGTCTAGAAGCAACGTATGATTACCGGATTCCAATGCAATGGAATTTTAGGAGTGGGAAAGGGTAGGAGAAACTCTGATGATGAGAATGGGAAATAATTCTTTCACTCGAAGAATAGAGAGGTTATGATGTTAATAAAGTTGTCCATAAAAAAATGATAAGTTGATACAAGTCCAATATGTAGAGGATTATTTCATAGTTTGGACAAAGCTAAAGTAGATGAATGAAACTTCCACCAAATTTTAGAGCTTTTTACCTTAAGAGTATGTATTGTTTATAATGAATATGGAAGAGGGTGATTCAAACCCAAACAATTTTTTGAAATTGAAAAGGCATCCATGATCAGTTGTTAACAACTTCTAGAGATGTAGATAAGATAAGATAATGTTATTAATGTCGAACAAATGACCACAAAAGTAGGTCAATGGGACTAAAATATACATCCAATGTGAATACAATATGGGAGAATAGAAGAAACTCCTAGATAATGTTGAAAGCTAGAAAGAGAAAGAAAAAGTACAGAGTACAGAGGAGGAATATTTGGTAGTGATTACCTTGAAGATTTTATCTCCTTTTGAAAATTTTGTTGAAACTTTAAATTTCACCAAGGAGATTAATAACATTACATTCAATTTTTGTAGAAAATTATTAAAAAATGATAGATTCAATAAATAGTTTATAAGCAATAGAAACACATCTAAAAGTGCCTTTACAGTAACGATTAAGGACATAGGAAAGAATAAACTAAAGGGAAACAAAATCATCGATGGAAAGCCTAAGGGTTCAAGGAAATCTACTAAGAACTTGAAGCATTTTTAAAATGGGATAAAATCATATACTTCACACCACTGACTTGGTACCACACCAATCACTCCCTTCTTAAGGCCCTTGATCTCAAAGCTAGATATAATTGGTCACTTCTCAATGAAATGTTGGGACCTATGGGACCTATGAAATGTTGGGACCTATGGTTTATTTGTAGTGTAGATAGCTAGTGACACCGTGTACTTGGTACTCAAATTAAGAAACAAAATTTGACAATGCACATTACATTCAAGTTTTGTAGAAAATTATTAAAAAAGGATAGATTCAATAAATAGTTTATATTCCAAAAGTGCCTTTACAGTAACGATTAAGGACATAGGAAAGAATAAACTAAAGGGAAACAAAATCATCGATGGAAAGCCTAAGGGTTCAAGGAAATCTACTAAGAACTTGAAGCGTTTTTAAA
Source organism: Picea engelmannii (assembly GCA_009831015.1). Lineage (NCBI taxonomy): Eukaryota > Viridiplantae > Streptophyta > Pinopsida > Pinales > Pinaceae > Picea > Picea engelmannii. The sequence goes on from ML799387.1 coordinate 136,182, forward strand.
ATGGGATAAAATCATATACTTCACACCACTGACTTGGTACCACACCAATCACTCCCTTCTTAAGGCCCTTGATCTCAAAGCTAGATATAATTGGTCACTTCTCGATGAAATGTTGGGACCTATGGGACCTATGAAATGTTGGGACCTATGGTTTATTTGTAGTGTAGATAGCTAGTGACACCGTGTACTTGGTACTCAAATTAAGAAACAAAATTTGACAATGCACCTATAAATCCTAAAATACAGATGAATACATATCCATGTACTTGGTACTCAAATTAAGAAACAAAATTTGACAATATTGATAGTAGGGTGAATCGATTACAAGTGAGGAGGGGGGGCCCTTTCTAATATGAGACTCATACTAACAACTCTACTCTATCTAAGTGGTGATTCATTAATGCACAAAAATAACATCACTCCATTAACTTAGTGATGACTCATGATAAAATAACCACACTTAACTTAGTGATGGGGCATTGATGAGCTTTCAAAGAAAATATTTCATGTAAAATATATGTTGTGCATAGATACACAAAAAAAATTGTTTTTATAGTGAAGCAAGGAATATTTAGGACAACAACGAGAATTTAGTTTGGTTGGGGAGTAGAAAAATAAATGCAAAGAGCGATGAATTCCAACTAAAAGAGGTGCAATCAAAATAGATAGGTTGACATATTTACATGTAAAAATTCATGGAAGCTAGTAGGAAATGATGAAACAATAATGCTCTATGTAATTTATAGAAGGTTAGCAAAAATATTATTCATTAAGAAAACACAAATGTTTTCTCATTAATACTAGAACTATTTGAAAGAAAATATAAATAAAAATGATGAATTACTCTAAAATTATAGTTAAAATGCTTTATCCTTTAATCAATATTTTTGAATAGTCTATGAAATTAGATATGCATAAGCATTGTTCTATCAAGTTGTACCACTAATTAGTACAATGGTTATACTTCATTACTAGTATCTTGTTGGTATCACAGTAAGCTCATAATGATTACCATAGTGTTTCTCTTTCACACTTGTATTATCTAGCACATGCTAATTAATCTAGGATTCAAGCATACAAACAAACCTTCTCACAAATAAGCGCTAGTTGGTGATGGAATCCAACATCGCAGGATTGATGCACGAAGCGGATGATTTTTGGCGGGTGGGAAATTTACGTTGACAACCTTCTTAAAGAACTAATTCCCTGGTGCAAGTTACCTCACCGAGTAGTGGGCAACTCTCCAAGGAGTCTGAGTGAGTCTAGCCAACGTCGATCCCAAGTACAACACCACCTTCCCTATGCTATCACCTTGGGTAGGAATTCTAAAATATTATGGCCTCTATGGTGCCAACTACTATACCAAATAATATGGGGAAAAGTCGACAGTTGACACCAAGACCAACAAAGTAGGGTTTACTATGTTGTCCCCATTGTGACCTCTAGCTTGACCCTTGTGTTAGAAGGGATTCCCAAATTCAATGATATAGAAACTAGATTTCACTCCCTAACACAAAGATTTATGTTTGTTTATCAGATTTGGAAAGTTATTCTTACAATCCTATTCCAAAGCTCTACACCTAAGCTAAGATGGGTTTGAAGAGCCCTAGAAACGTTGCTAGACAAATTTTAATTAGCGCTTGATTTTAGGTTGTTTTTACTCAAAGGAGTGGTCGTGAAACTGATGGTTGTTCAAGTCGACTCTAATTTAAACCATGAAAGAGGAAAATGAAATGCAAGAATTTCAACATCAATGAAAACTAGCTATGGGAAGGAGAAAGAGGTTTTAAGAAAAGAAATAATTTCTTGATAGATTACTATGTGTGCACTGCTAATGACAAAAAGTATGAGCTAATTATCCAGATAGATGGCAGCAAAATGACCCAAATTTTAAAAACACCATGCAAATGTCATAGTTCACTTAGTACACCTATATAGCATTGAATCAAATGTCATCATTTCTAACATAGTAAACTTTTATGATTATAGAGACCACCATACACATCTTAAATACTCATAAGGATAACGGGGGATTCACCTTGTTGACCAATATCTTATTGTGTTCATTCTTAAAGGGGGTTTTTTAATTATGAACCCACATGTTGTGAATACATGTTTTTGCGTCAAACATTGAAAAGAACAATGAAATAAATAAAAAATGATACAAATCCTTGTAGGGGGTTAGGGAGACAACTGCAACCAAAATTGAAAAAATATTGAAGTTGTTGATGGATCTATGGGAATTGATGAGAAAATACTTTGTCGTTATTTTTGGTAGTGGTTCATAGGACTAAGGTGTTGGATCAAAGACTTTAAATTAATCTCTAAGCATGATACTAGGGTTTAGGTAGCTTCTTGTGAATTGTTTTTTTTTTTTTGAGGGTGTGTTTATCCCACACACCTTATTGAATGTATGTCGGGGCTAGATGTTTGGGGTATATTGTCAGGAGAATGAAAAACATAGGACCCCCTTTGGCATATCGATATTATGTGGTTTGAGAAAATTTGGTGGTAGTGAGCACTCTTGAGAAGAATCGAGATTTCCTTGATTGTTATGGATAATTTTTCTCTAGTCCAAGAGGATCAAGATCTTGACAACTATAGTTTTGTGCAACACAAAAGAGATATTGATGGGGGTGGTGAGCATAATATTTAAGGATTGAAATAATAGAATTGAATTGTATTTTATTTTTTTTACCTCATCAATGGTGTTGGGTGCACTTTATTTTGGTAGTGACTCATAGGCCTAAGGTGTTGGCTCAAAGCATTTACATAAATCTCTAAGCATGATACTAAGGTTTTAGGTAGCTTCTTGTTAATTTTTTGTTGTTTTGAGGGTGTGTTTATCCCACACATCTTATTTAATGTATGTGGAGGATAGAGGTTTGGGGAATATTGTCGGGAGAACGACAAACATCAAACCCACTTTGGAGTATTATCATATCATCCCTTTTGCATATTAGTATTATGTGGTTTGAGAAAATTTGGTGGTAGTGAGCACTCTTGAGTAGAATCGATCTTTCCTTGATTGATATGGATAAATTTTCTCTAGTCCATGAGGATCAAGATCTTGACTACTATAGTTTTGTGCAACACAAAAGATATATTGATGGGGTTGGTGAGCATAATCTTTAAGGATTGAAATAATAGAATTGAATTGTAGTTTTTTTTTTACCTCATCAATTGTGTTGGGTGCCAATTATTTTGGTAGTGGTTCATAGGCCTAAGGTGTTGGCTCAAATCCTTTACATAAAGCTCTAAGAATGATACTAGGGTTTTAGGTATCCTCTTGTGAATTGTTTTTTGTTTTGAGGCTGTGTTTATCCCACACACATTATTGAATGTATGTGGGGGCTAGATGTTTGGTCTTTTCTCACAGACACATTTCTCCCTTGCACATCAATGAAGTTTTTTTAAAGGGAAAAATTAGTTGACATACAGTCACAACTCTCTCATTGTCGTTTATTTATTTTTATTCATTAATGGTGTTGGGTTCCCTCTATTTTAGTAGTGGTTTGTAAGATATGTGGAAAAACCTTGGGAATTTACAGTAATGAATGGGATACTACTGACCCCAAGATTGAAATATAAAATGGATAATGTGAACATGTTCATGGAATGTTTCAAGATAAAAATACCAGAAGACCTAAAAGAAGAGAAATAATACCATGTTGAATTGATTGTCGACCTCCTTCTCCTCGCACGCATGTTTCAAATGGCATTCCCTCCTCCTCCTCTATCTGGCGTGCCCTCAATATTGAACTTCTCCTCGCGTTCCGTCCTCTCTTCCCCTGACCTCCTTCTCATTCTCCTCGCGCACACGTCGACCTCCTTCTCCTCCTTCACATGCCATTCTATCTTCCCTTGACCTCCTTCTCCTTCTCCTCGTGCACGGGTCCACCTCCTTCTCCTCCTTCATGTGCCCTCCTCTCTACCCTCAACCTCATTCTCCTTATTCTTCTCCTTGCATGCCCTCCTCTCTTTCCTTGACCTCCTTCTCCTTCTCCTCCTCTATCCTCCCTCCTCTCTTCCCTAACCTCCTCTCCTTCTCCTAACTTGCGTGACCTACCTCCTCTTTGCCCTGAACTCCTTCTCCTCCTAGCTTGCACAAGTTCAAATGTATTTTTTTGTTTTTTGTTTTCAAATTTATATTTTGTTATTTGTTTTCATTTTGTATTATTTTTTTTATAGTTATATATAATATAATTTATATATTATATAATATATATAATTTATAAATTATATAATATATATAATTTATAAATTATATAATATATATAATTTATAAATTAAATATTATAAATTATATACTTTATAAATTATAATATATAATTTATAAATTATATAAATTATATATAATATAGTATATTATATTATATTACTTACATATTATATAATATTACATAATATTGTCCCAAGTCTCGGAGAAAAAAAAATCTCTAATCATGTTAATGCCTCTTAATCATGTTAATGCCTCTTAGGGTTGAGAAATAGGTTGTATAAATGAAGGTTTTTCCTTCGTGCAAAGGATGCAGGACCACCATAAGGAATGTTAATTAAAAGACAAACCAAATATGAAACTCTGTATTTCAAAAATGGTTTGATAGTCTCCCAAACCTTCCAAATGATTTGATAAATAAAGTTCCATTTAACTTTAACCATGGTCTATGTGAAAATAAGAGCTTATAATGTAGGCTCAAATGAATTCATGCCCAAAGGATATGGTTGACAAATGAAATTATGAAAAAACACCTTCGAGGCCTTGTTTTCTTATAGTACTCTAATAATTCATTTGGTGCACAAAATGTTGAGGTTGGATGTGTAATATGAGGATTTCCATATAGACCCTCAACATGCAACAAAAATTCCAATTTACTTTGTGAATCCCTTACCACCCTCCATATATTCCCAAACAATGATATAAATAGATTTCTCCAAGTATTGAAACTGGCTAGTTGAGGGAATCGAAAGAGAGGATCAGTCACAAACATAGATTACAACCAATATTTTAGTCCATATTTGGAATATGAAAACCATGGGAATTAGCTCAGTGTGCCAATTTTTCTTTTTCTTTTTAGCTCTTTGGATGAGAATCTACCACATTTATTTGAAGGATGCCTAAAACACAAAAGGAAGCCTAAGAAATCCAACCCCAAAATGTCATCCAACTAGGAAGGTCTTGAGGGCCTAGTTTGTGACATTGAGTTTTGGCCCATTGAATTTTGGACTCGTATGATAAATAAAATATATAAATATAGTCCATTGCATTGATCATTAATTTATATTCCTCTCTAATGGTGAGAAATAAATCATAAGTAAAATTCCCAGTGAAAAACTACTTGATTCCTTTTTTAGGGAGAGGGATGTCTTTAATCCAACATTAACCTATAATGTGAAAGATCAAGTAGACCAAGGATTCTATTAACATCACATAAATTTCAAGTGCCAACAAATATCGTTGTCAAATATAATGGATTATACCTACTTCTTATTTATATATGTTGATGGAGAGATACATCATTTCGTCTAAGAATATTTTACATGGCTCCAGGGAAAAAGGGGACAAAGTCAATATCCTTAAGCGTGACTAGGATGAAGGGCCCCTTGACCATATCATAGGCATTTTCAAAGTCAATTTAAAAAAATAAAGTATTGAGTCATGAGCATCTAGCCCATTTTGTTCCTTCCCATGTTGCTAGGATATTGTTTAGAATAAATCACCCGTCATTGAAGTATGTGTGTTCTACATATATGATCTCAAGAAGAATATGCTTGACACACTTGACTAGGTTCTTGGCTATAACCTTGTAAGAGACACTAAGGAGAGTGATCAATATCTAGTTAGATATAAGTCAAGGTTATTAATTTTGAGATTAAACTATTGTATGATACCTTTGTTTTTTATTGACAAGTGTTGTATTCCTTGAGATATTTCTTGTCTAGGGAAACAATGCCAAGGACATTTTAATATAATCAAATAATTGGGTTTTCTCTCTCTCTCTCTCTCTTTTTTAATATGTTCAAAGAAAAAAGGGTTTAATGTTGGTTTTGAATGTGATATTTTATGATAACTTTATTTTATTAATAGTCAAACCATAAAGGGCTTAGATCCTAATGTTTTGGCATGAATTGCATTATTGTTGAAGAAAGGTGAGACAACAACATCAAATATAAATAAATGTATCTAAAGATAAATATCAAAATCATCTATGATAGAAGAAAACAAAGATAAATATAAATGAGTTTTATGTGTTCATGTGAGATTACATTTCAAAACACAAACAAAATTTATGATTAAAGAAACATGTCATGATTTTAACTTACAGTTGAAACAATGAAATGTGTAACCTTCACCAGTGCTTGATGTAGATAGTAGTGGTCATACTAAATTTTATTGATCACCAACTCATATACATTTGAAAGGAAGGAAGAAAAACATGAGTAAAAATTTATTAAGAAGAATCACATATGCCAAATATCAAAACCAAGAACCCTTTACTTCTTGCAACACTACTTTTTATTAAAACTTCAAAAAGGTCTCCAGTTCAAAATCTAGCCTTGATTGCATCGAGTTTTCCATCTTTTATACAAAATAAACTTCAACCAAAATTGGTTCCTCTTCTTTCTATAAAATAAAATTGACCAATTCTAATGCTATCGACAAACGTCAACGAGAAAGAGTTTGTCACACACAAATATCAATAAAATATAAGGTTTACCTTCAAATCCATAAAGGTGAATGTAGGTGAATTACTTCCAATGTCAACTGATATGGTATCTACACAACAATCATATGCCTGAATCTTCCCACAAATGCATCTAGAATCTTATAAAAATGGAGTGGGGCCTTGTGTCTCCATAATGATGGATGCCAATTCAGAATTTGTTCAATGATTAGAGTAAATTTGGGGTCTAAAATGGATATCCTAAGGAAACTAGTAAATAGTAAGAGCATATTCCATGTCACACTAAGTTATAGGTGTTATCTAGTGAATATTAATCTACATTGTCTCATTGATTATAGTTGATAAGTAAGTTGGGTTAGTATATAGTTATGAGATGAGGGTTAAAAATAATAATGAAAGGTTTATATCACACAATAATTGATATAATGTTATGTAATATATATATAGAGTGGGTGTGTGAGTAATATTTGATAATTGTTAATGGACATAAGAGTTTTAAGGGTTGGGTATAACAGGTTATTTAGGGTTCATATTTATCCATTATAACCACCAACCCCAAAACCCCTAAACTTTACCACCATTGATTCTTATAACACATAATTCACACCATGTAACCCCTACAACCCATATTATTTTTTTCGTGTAGTCCATATAAACCTAAAAAACTAGCCCCCTAAAACACCCAATTGCTAACATATATCCCCTAACTCTTACAACTCTTAAAGCCTAACCCTTACCAAAAAAAATACATATAAACCTTAAACTATAGCTTCTCTTATAACCCTTAAACCCTAATCCTATAGCTTAAAACACCAAATGTGAAACACTCATAACCCTTTAGACCTAACCCTATTACCCTTAATCAATAACCCATCTAAACCCTTAAGCACTATAACACCTAAACCCTATCTCATAACTCATAATTCCTCCAAACATTAATGTTTATCAACCCTACTAATCAATTATAACCCTTGAAACATATAACATTTAACTCAAAAATCATGATAATCCTTAAACCATATAACCCCTAAACCCTAGCCTACATAACTTGTACAATGTTTATCTTCAATTTAAACCCTATAATTCCTAATGTCTACCCTAAAAAACATAAAAAATAACCCTTAACCCCTAAATTCTAACCACTACACCATATAAAACTCTATGCAACCTCACAATTATAATATGTTTCCCTTGTAATACTTAAGTCTTATCACCCCCACCAATATTAACCCCTATAACCATACACACCTACTCCCTAACCCCTCCTAAGACGTAACCCTTGTAACCTCAATAAATGACCCTTATGAGTAATATTTGAGTCTAATTTGAATATAAAGAGTGTGTGTGTGAGTGATCTTTGAGTTTGGAAACCCTCCCATATAGTCATAACCAAAATCATGGGCCTAATTTCCATAATGTTGGTTTTCAATGACACAGACGATAAATATAAAGAGTGGGTGTGTGAGTGATATTTGAGTCTGGAAACCATACCATATCGTCAAGGCATACAAATAGTCTATCCATGTCAAATTTTGGTGCATACAATTTTTTTTTTGAAAAACCTTCAATGATGGCCCCATTCACAGGTCACTGTTGCCCATCATGTACTTTAGCCCTAGTACAATGTCTTTTAATATTTTTTCCTTTAAAATTTGACTGAGAAAATTAAAACGAAATGAGGACAATATGGATTGATATATAGAGTGGGTGTGTGAGTAATATTTGAGTCTGGAAACCCTTCCATATTGTCAGTGAATGCGAACAGTCTATCCATGTCAAATTTCAATGAATACATAAACATTTTGAAAGAATTTCAACATTGGCCCCATTCATAGGTTATTGTTTCCATCGTGTACTCTATCCCTTGTACAATTTATTTTAGTTGTTTCCTTTAAAATACGATGGAGACACATGATGTATCTGCATCTAGTACTACAAGGGAATGCAATAACATCGATAAAGAAGTACTTGATTAATCACACAAGCTTCAATATCAATTATTTCTTGTATTTTTTTTTTTCTCTCATCTAAGTACTCTTTTATCCATAAAGAATATTAGTAAAAAATCATTATTTAAATACGAAATCTCATCTATTGCCTTTTTCCCATATTAGTACAAAACGATGGGCCTAATTGGCATGACGTTGGTTTTGAATGACACAAACGATGAATATAAAGAGTGGGTGTGTGAGTGATATTGAGTTTGGAAACCCTCCCATATCGTCAAGGCATACAAACAATCTATCCATGTCAAATTTAGAGGAATACAGAAACATTTTGAAAACATTTCAGCATTGGCCCCATTCATAGGTCATTGTTACCCATCATGTACTCTATCCCTAGTACAATGTCTTTAAATAGTTGTTTCCTTTAAAATTCAACCAAGAAAATTAAAACAAAATGAGGATGAGATGTGTCAATATATAGAGTGGTTGTGTGAGTAATATTTGTGTCTAGAAACCCTTCCATATTTTCAATCCATGTGAACAGTCTATCCACGTCGAATTTTAGTGCATACATACAATTTTTGAAAGAATTTCAATGTTGGTCCCATTCACAGGTTATTGTTTCCCATCATGTACTCTATCACTAGTATAATGTATTTTAGTTCTTTCCCTTAAAATATGATTGAGACACATGATGTACCCACATCTAGTACTACAAGGGAATGAAATAACGTCAATAAAGAATTAATTTATTAATCGCACAAGCTTCAATATCAATTATTTCTTGTCTTTGTTTTTTTATCTCATCTAAGTAGCCTTTTTCTCCATAAAGAATATTAGTACAAAATTGTTATTTAAATATGAAATCTCATCTATCTCCTTTTTCTCGCCATGACCAAAATCATGGGCCTAATTGGCATGATGTTGGTTTTGAATGACACATATGATGAATATAAAGAGTGGGTGTGTGAGTGATATTTGAGTCTAGAAACCCTCCCATATCATCAAGGCATAAAAACAATCTATCCATGTCAAATTTCAGTGCATAAAGAAACATTTTGAAAACAATTCAACGTTGGCCCCATTCATAGGTCATTGTCTCCCATCATGTACTCTATCCCTAGTACAATGTCTTTTAGTATATTTTTCCTTTAAAATTCGACCGAGAAAATTAAAACAAAATGAGGAAGAGATGGGTCGATATATAGAGTGCGTGTGTGAGTAATATTTGAGTCTAGAAACCATTCCATATTGTCAAGGCATGCAAACAGTCTATACATGTCAAATTTCAGTGCATACAAAAACATTTTGAAATAATTTCAATGTTGGCCCCATTCACAAGTTATTATTTCCCATCATGTACTCTATCCCTAGTACAATGTCTTTTGGTTGTTTCCTTTAAAATATGATTGAGACGCATGATGTATCTGCATCTATTACTGCAAGGGAATGAAATAACATCGATAAAGAAGTACTTGATTAATCGCACAAGCTTTAATATCAGTTATTTCTTGGCTTCATTTTTTTCTCTGATCTAAGTACTCTTTTTCTCCATAAAGAATATTAGTACACAATGATTATTTAAATACAAAATCTCATGGTTCAATATATAGAGTGGGTCTGTGAGTGATCTTTGAGTATAAAGATGAATGAATGGACTTCTCTTGGTTTCGAGAATAATTTATGCTCTACTAAACAAGGCCAACCACGTGAAGGTGGAAGCTCATAGGGCCTCTCCCCCCCTCACATCACTCTCAATTCCCCAATACCCAATCTATAAAATAAAAATAAACAAAATCAACATAGTAATCATGCATAGAAACTACCAAAACAAAAATGAAATAAAACTAAAAAACATGTAATTAACCCACATAAAAAATTATTTAAAGAGAATAATACATACAAATTAAAATATCTAGTTATGTACCTCATCCAACACAACAATTGTATCATCCTTCTTTTGCATCTTCTTCTTGATCATCCTACTCGACATATGTATCAACATCCAGTTCAGAAACAATGTTGAAAGGATTGATGATATCATCATCGTCATCAATGTCATTTTCGATCATATCTCCATCGATATCATCATCAAGAACTGACACATTGTATCCTATGCCTAGTTCATCTTCTCCATCTATTTCATTTGTCAACCCATATTCTTCCTACTCTAGCTCTACATCATCTTCTTATTCAATATCATATTCTTCATCTATAGTATACTTTATTGGCCTTCCTCTTGGATCATATCTAACAACAAATGACCAATTTCTCTTACCTAGAACCTTTGAGTAAAAGACTTGTTCACATTGACTTGGAAAAACATAGAGGTCATTTTCTTTTTAAAATTTTTTGTTTTAATCATTGGAAAACCATTGGCATGTTGAATAACAGTTATTTCCTCATCATGTTCATGCATTCATAACCTATACCATTTGACATAGAACAAAACTAATTTGAAGGAATTAAAGTCACACTCAATTATATCATTCAAAAACCCGTAGTATCTATATTCAGATTCTTGAGGATGTCTGTCATTCCTAGAGGAAACATTAGTGACCTGGAATACTGCAATTATCCCACTATCAGAAGTTTTTTCTGGTTTCATCCAACTGTTTGATGCAAAATTTATGACCATTGCACCACATAGCGTTGTGGTGTTTCAACTGCAATATGACAAACATGTAAAATATGCATTGTCAATTAATAATAAATAAATTTATATAACTTGGAAAGTAGAATATGAAAAAAGCACACCTACAGTCACATTAATATAATATAAAATAACTGAATAAATTGGGTGAATGTTCTTGCCTTTCCATCTTTCAAACAATATGCTAAATCTATTTCCCTTTATGTAACATCGAAATCTCCATTACGATGAGATTCTATAACCAATTCAAATAATTCTTTCCATGATAACTTACCTCCATGATGTTGTTTACATCTATCAATACATACCTTCATCCAGTCAATATTGTTTGCAATGTATAAATGTAGTGCATCCCAATCTTGAGAAGATGACCGATCAAAAAATCACAATTCACAAATATTAAATATTAGTTATAACTGTGGTAAATATTAATAAATGATGAAAGAATAAATATTAAATGAGTATGATCATATACACACAAAAAAGGAAAAAATTATATTTATTACAAATATCCACAATTTAAATATTACCTCTCACTTTCTTCATTGTAACTTTCGCCAACAACTGCTCCCCTTCAAATTTTTTGATGGAGTTCACATCTCAAATGTAATCCACTGCATGCATAGCTGACGCTGCAAATTTAGGAAGATATTGAATAATATACACCATGGATTAATATACCATATATCCCTCCGCCATAAAACCCTCAGGATGTGCTATTTGTCTAACCAAAGCCTTAAATGATCTCAAGTGCCTCTCCACCATCCACATTGACCTTCTGTGTACAGTTCCAGACATTTCAATCTCTTCAACTTGGTGTATGAGGTAGTGTTCTTGTGCATTGAAAAATGCTAGAGGTAGATACTTCTTCATTTCACACATTAGCCGAGGAATTTCTCTCTTCCAATACTTTATATCATCTTCATGGATTTATTTCAATGACAACCATATACAGATCATGACGCAAGAAAATAACATGTTTCAACAAATCATAATACATATTAGATTACAAGTAAAACACATGTCATTAAGTACAACAAAAATTTGTTTTTTGTTTTTTTCATATATATTGTATCTACTTACCTCATGTATTTTCCAAGAACATATATAACTTGTTTGATGTTGTTTTTAAATTCGTTTGGGAGAGATAGAGGTAGAACATACTTTAACAATAAAAATGAATCTTTACTTGTTTCAAAACTAGAAAAAAAAAATCACAAAAAATGTATACGACCAATATATAAATATGAATACTAAAATTATTAATTACCTTAATGAAGGTATTCCAATCATGTGTTTTTACCCCACCAAATTCACCTTTCTTCGTTAAGATATTCTTTATGTTTGAAAAAAAACCCGTGGGAAATTTAATTCTTTGAATGACCTCTTTTACACCATTGCTTTGATGCTCTGTTAATAACCATGGAAGGTTATTTTGGTCTCCATCGCTATTTTATTGGATCACACTTTGAATTTCATGATTGGATTCCTGAATTTCATTACAAAATTTGACAATTTTTTATTCATCCCTCCTGCCATCTATGATTCGCCATAATTTTTATGTCACATTCTTCTCGATATGAATTATATCAAACAAATGAACTATTTTTAGCTCCTCATAGTAAGGAAACCTCATGAATTTAGTGGGATAAAATTTCATTCCTCGTGGAATCCCATTATTACTACCTTCATGACGACGACATTGATGAAGCATAAAAAAAATTAGAACACTATTTATCAAATGTGGTAAGATAAATTGAATCATTAAAATAAAATTTCAAAACATGATTCCATTTACGATACATAAAACAAAATTATGTGTACCTCGAGGATTATTTCTGTCATATTCCAACTTACATAGGCGAGGTGTCATTATTTTTGGTTTTGGTCCAGTCTCTTGTTTCCCATTGAAAAGATCTTTTTCAGTAGTACGATACTTATGGTTCTTAGAGAGGAAGTTTCTATACTCATCAAACACCTCCTTTCCTAAAATTTTTGATCGATGAGATTTCATCTTAGGACCATAAACTGGACATGCAAATTTACCCTTTGTTTGAAGACCTGCAATAGATGGATTAATGTGAATTATTAATATATGAAAGGATTATTTAAACAACATGCATAATATATTCAATTAATTATATACTATTCAAGCATGCATTATGAAATGTTACATACCACAAAAATGTGTTAGTCCCGGGGCATCATGAATTGCCCATAAAAGTATTCCACGACATTGGAATCTCTTCTACCCAATTGGTTTACAGATGTCATACATAGTGATGCCCTCCCATAAATTTAGTAGCTTGTCGATAAGAGGCTCGATATACACATTCATATCTTTAACTTGGTACTTAATTGTTTGAAATTACACGAAATTACTACCATGGTATGTATATATACGTAAATAAATAAATAAAAGATATTGTATAAAAAAAGAGAAAAATAAAAAATTTACACTTGAAAAATTAATGTAGACAAATACTTGGAACAATCATTGTCAACATTATGTGCTCCCTCTTTATTGACATCCAAGGAGGAATGTTATTGTTCATAAAAAAAATAGGCCACATTGAGTAAATAGACCAAAGCTCTCCAAATGGATTAACATTGCCAGTTGTTAATTAAATCCTAACATTACGAGGTTCATCTGTAAATTTTGGCCATTTTGCAGAAATTTCCTTAAATGGATAACCATATATAGGAATTCGAAGAACACCATCTTCAATTCTCTTTTGTGCATGGTAATACACAAATTGTGCTATTCTTTGGCACTTGAACAGTTGCTGCAAATGTGGAATTATGGGAATATTTCGAAGAAATTTTCGAGGCACCATTTTCATTACTTGATTGGTTCGATATCTACTGATACCACATACTGGTAATTTGTTTTCGACGCATGTTGTCCATAAATATAATATGATCATTAGGACATGCATCTATACTTTGATACTCCATTCCAATATATTTCATAATGGCATGTAAATATCGATATGTGCAAGGTAAAATATTTGACGAGGGTAACAAAAATTGACCTAACAATATAAAACATAAAAATTAACTAGTTAATGTGAATAATAGTAATTGTAAATATTACAGTTTTATTTTACACATTAATTAACACTAAAAAAATTGGGAAAACTCAACCTTTATGTATATGTGATGAAATGTATTACATACATTAGGATCTACGTCATACAAGTGTTCGACACATGATTTGTAACCTTTAACTTCACCAACATCAATGTAGTGGAGATAATATTTTCTCTTGACCCTTTTTAAAGTCATTTATTTTCCTTTTCAAGAAGAGGTTCATTATAAATACCATCACTATTGTCCCCATGATCCTCATCTGGATGACCAAATAAGTCTTGGATCATTTTATTTGTCCCATCATCTTGAATTATGTTATTATTGTCATCTACTTCCATGGGATCATTAACTTGATCTTCATTATCTTCTTCATGCTCCTCATCTTGTACAACATCATTTCTTCTACTACTTGGTGCTTTCTGCAAAAAGTTAGGGGGGAAATCTAGCTTTATAATTACAAACAATCATGAAAAATTAGTGCATGTATAAAACAATATAAAATTTTGAGAATACAATTAATATTTTAAAAAATAATGAATATATATATATAATTACCATGGGACGATATTCATTTGATTCCCCATCCATGTGCCCATATTTTCTACAATGTTTTTTAGCTGTTGCTATTAAAACTCTTTTGGGTCATCTAGAACAAAACATTTTGCAACGGAAATAGCATTCACTGTCACCCTTTTCACCCTCTTTAATTTTTTTACCACCTCTAATGTCTTCTAACATTCTTCCCCATAGACATATACTAATAATTATCTTACAAAATTGAGTGGTGTATAATAGAATATATATTATATTTTTCTATTATAACATATGAAAAAAACAATTTTTTTGTTCGCCAAGAAGACCTTATACCTTTTTTGAACTGTCATTGTTATAGAAAACTTGTCGCAACATCCGTAAAATGAATCATATTTATAGATTTTATAACGTCACAATTCTGATGATAGTTGACCAAGTCAATGTTGACTTTGTCAAATAGTGGGTGACCATTAGGGGGGAGAAAACCTAGTGTCCACACCATTGCAAGTGCAACAGAAAGAACGTCACAATTCCGACGACTGTTGACCAAGTCAATGTTGACTTTATCAAATAGAGGGTGACCATTGGGGGGGGAACCTAATGGCCACACCATTGCAAGTGATACACACATTTGATGTCGTCGCAATATAGACATCTTTTGAATGGCGTCTCTCTTGCAACAATTTGAAAATTACGTCACAAGTGTGACGATATCAGGTAGTATGGAGAAAAAAAAAATCCTCTATTTTTTGACAGCATGGCCAATCTTTTCCATAACATCGTAATTAGATCGTCCCAATTTTTACAATGTGTAGTAGTGTGAGGCCATTTCCACATGTGGGAAAATTTTAGTCCTTTGGAGGCCCAATGTTTCATCTCCTTTGTCGAGCATCCCACACTCGAGGCCCAATGTCATCTTAGGAGGGCATAACATCACCTTTGGAGGCCTAATTAGATGCAAATTGAATTTATTTTTGGTAAAAATGTAATTTTGAGTAAACTCGCTAGGTCGGCCCTGATATTTTGAACTAAAATAATTAAAGGTCATAATTTTGGTATAAATAGACATAAAGTGACATTCATTTGATCATAACTCATCACACACAGGTGGTGGTCTGAAATTTTCTCCCTCTTTAAGGGTTATTGGCTTAAATAAATGGTGCACATCTCTTGGGAAAGATTTATGGTGGTGTATTTTGGAATTTTTCATGGTGGAATGGTCTTCAACTAGGTTTTGACTTGATTATTCTTGGCGAAGTAAGTAGAAAATATGCATTTTTATTCATTTTATGGATGTTTGTGGTAAAATTTACTTGTTTCAAGTCTAAGATTATAAAATTGCTTGTTTAAACCCTAGGGGAGAAACAACAAATGCTTATTTCTCCCTATAACTCTTCTACTAGATTGATATTTCCAATTATACATTTTATTGGGAGTGATTATTAGAGCCCTAAAGTGATAGCTCTCTAGTAATTTCTTTCTAGTCACCAATTAAATTGTCTTTCAAAAAAGCCAAGAAATGAAGGTTCGTTATGGCCTAGAAGTGCCTACTCTCTAGAAAAACCTCTCTTAAAAGGGTCAAATGATTGATTCCTTGAAGTGAAAACACCTCTTGCATTTACTTCTTCCCTTAGCTAATAATTATCATTATTTTATTTCCCAAGTGATATTGTTACTATTATCGACTCCATAAGCCTCTAAAAGGGGCTGATTTCTACACTCTTGTGGATGAATGAGATCAAACAAAATTTCAAACTATTTTCTTGAAACTCTCACTAACACTAAAAAACATACTTCTCCTACTACAATTTCTGATACAACCTTTATTTAGCAGCTCTAATCAACATACTAACCTTTAAAACTAACCCTGAAATTTGCACTAGCCTAGGTGTTATCATCCCAAGGCTTTAGCCTTCCTTTTGCTATTGTTCTAGGTGAAAAATTATGAAGTTGTTTAAGGCTGTTGATGTTGTTGTAACTACTATTACAGCCATCATTCCAGCCCCTTAACATCCCTAAAACTATCCATAAAACCACCAACACTTGTACTAGGAAAGTTGCTATCAATATATGCTAAAGTGTTTGTTTAATTGCCTAATTTATGTGCTTTTCTAAAGTGGTTTTGCTTCCTTGATAATTATTTATTTTACTGTTGTTACAAGTCTTTTGACATCCCATTGAAGTCACTTATTTACTTGTTTTGATATTTAAATTGTAAGTGACAAAGTATTATCAAATTGTAAAGTCTTTATATCATTCTTGTCATCATAACTTACAATTTCTAGATACATTGTTGCTGCTATAATTTTATCTTTGCTTGTCTTTAGTACCACATTTTTCTATCTTGAAGTCACTAATTTGAAACATTGATATCATTGGTTATTGTTAAAGCTTGTTTTTTCATTAGTCAATGGCATGTACCATTCATTTCCGTTTCCTTTTTCCCCTTTGAACTTTACCAAGTGATTTCATTCCTTGCGTGACCTAGAGAGAGGGGTGTGTTTTACCTGATATTTTTACCCTCCATCAACCAACTAGGTCTTGGGACGTCTCCCTTGGAGTGAATTTCTTATCCTCCTAAATAGAAAGAGGTATCCTATTGGGGTGATAGTGATAGGACTACCTCTGTGTTACGTTAATCTAGGCCTACTTTCCTTCAGACTTTGGGCAAGTATAGATTGTGCGATAACATTTTTGGCACCGTTGTTGGGGAACACTGTGTCAATTTTCCTCAATGACACTTTTTCGGTAAGAATGTTCTCAAAGAATTCACTTTATAAAGCTTACCTGGAGACTCCACTAAGGGTGATTCACTCACTCACTTTGATAATCCTTAAGAGGTTATATGGTGACTCCACTGAACTTTTCCAAGGTGACACCTTACTCTCAACTTTGTGATATTTCCAAGATATGGGATCATGGGGCCATGGGAACAAGTGTATCTGACAATTGATTTTGAAATTTTACAAGGATACCCACATTATTTTGATATAAAATGGTTAAACAACTCTCCAAGATTCGAAGGCCTCCCAATTACTCACATTGTAGAATTCTTGAAGTATATAAGTGAGATAGAATTTGAAGGGTTGGATGTTCTGGTAAAATTATTCATACTTTCCCTGCCGTATTTTTTGCAAGATTTGATTAAAGGTTTTTGTGAGGATAAGGGTATATCATATTTCATAGACCTCATCAGTAGGTTTATTGATTTTGTGAAAACACAATGCGAGAAATATAAATATTCCTTTCAAAATCATGCAATAGCCCTAAAGGACGAGGGATTCACCACCGAGATTATGGAATATCTTAGGGATGTTTACCATACTCAATACCAAGAACCCTATGATACAAAAGGAGATATTTATGAATAAAGTTGTCAACCCCTTGAAGAGGATAAATATTTTTCCCATGATTCAACATAATGCAGTAAATACTTGACTGAAGAAGTGAGTTCTGAGGGTGAAGCACTAATATTCGCTCCTCCTTCTGATGAAGCTCTCCAAGATCCTATCTTTCCTGCATGAGGCAAAGAGAATGAGGTGAATCATTTTCATTTCCATGTTTTTTATGACACTTTGTTCTATGATTCAGAAGGTGAAGAAGTAAAGGAACCCTTGCAAGAGCTAGGTCCTTCATTTTCTGATGAAGGAAAAAAATGATTAAAGATACGAGTCTTGGGGATGATGTACTGGATGTTCTTCCATTTGATGAAGTCATCCAAGTCTTTGATGCTCCTCACAACAAGAAGTGAAAATGGTAAGTTATTTCCCTTTCCAAAATTTTGATGATGCATTATTTTATGATTTGGAAAGTGAATAAGTATTAGACGAGCCCTTGGATGCATCAAATCCTTCTTGTTATGATAAAGGTAGTGACATGTTTGATAATATTGATGAGTTCATACATGTTGGAAGATGTAAGTGGGATGTGATTGGTTCTTATGAGGATCTCATTTATGATATGGAATGATATATTTGAATGTTGTCTTTACAATAATCATATGATGTTCCTAAACAATTTGACGTTTTGAAACAAGATGATGATATAATTACAAAATTTTTCCAAGCACCCAAGGATGACCCAATGCAATGTTATCCTGATGTTTTTCGGTCATACCTTAGGGATTTTGATGAGTATTACTTTTATAACTTGGATTTATTCTATGAATAATATTATCAACCGTCGTTGTGCTCAAATTTGGATAAAGGCAAGGACGTTGCTTTCCTGAAGAAGGATACTTGTGACAAGGTTGTACAACTACCTTCGATTGTTTTACCTCTTTATGTCACTAAGGATGCAGTTGGGGAACATGTCTCTTGTTTCATGTATTATTTAGGGAAAAAAATTCCATTATAATTCAATGGGAGGTTGAATTCCTTGAGAAGTTTATTATCTCAATATTTCATCTTTCCCCTGTGAAGTTGGCAGTTTCCCTCTAAGTTCTTGTTAATCCCTTCTCAGAACCTAGGGAGTGATGAGTTCCAAGGTAGTCAACCCTCAGACCCTTTGATCCATCCCTTTCAGTCCTTGACCTCTCACGATCATTTTTTGAGATGGATTGATCACATTTCTAGAAGGGTGACTTGGCATGATTTTGTCCCTCTATCCCGTCTCCATGAGGTAGACTTTATGACTTCATATGATATGATGCATGCTCTAACTCATGTTTATTTGTTGTTTAACTTTTCATTGTTTTGGTTTATGATGAATCACAAAGGAAAGTCTTATGATACATTAGTAGTGTGGTTGTACTGGTTGTATGCTTATACTTAGCATTTCACAGGTAAGCACAGGTAAGTTAGGATAGGTAGGTAAGAGTATCCATTGTACATACCATTGCATATCATGTTAGCATAGTTGTATTTTCATTTTTCATATTGTCTTGATTCATTATGTATAAATGTATTCTCAAAATCATATGTTATACTAGAGATGATTTTATTTTATAATATATGGAAAAGGGGTGATATCACAACCCTAGGGATTACTAATATATTTTGTTGATATTTAGTAGGCATAGGTCATACCAGAGATGTTAAGGTTCCCATGTGCTCTACGGTGAGAATATGTGCCTGAGTTGGAGCCATATGTTATCCCCTAGCCTAGGGATAACTAAGGAGATCATATATTGAGGTCCACAGATCCTATACATGGAGTACTGAGAGCCAGACGACTTAACCATGGCCCTGGAGGGCCCCTATTTTCTTCAATGCAGTCCACATACCACCAGCAGTAGTATCCATCACACCATCTTGGTCCTAAATTAGCAGTGAGTCTTTCTCCATGAGGTAATGATTCCAGGTATCATAGTATGTATCACTCTAATTTTTGAAGCACTTAAACATGTTGTTTGAATCCTTCTTCATTTAATGACATTTGCTTGTAAATTATGCTCTTTTCCTCGTTGAAACTTGGAAGCGTGACACAATTCCCTAGTAAGTTGATTTCATTTTAGGATGGGTTTCTACTAGGTGGATATTTGAAGAGTCATCATCCATTCCCTCCATACTTACCACATTCCATATTTATTCCTTCCATCTCCCCTTTCCATTTTTTGCATTGGGATTGGATACACTATGAAGGATTGTATGTTACCTCATGGGAAGAAGGGGCTAAAGGCCCAGATGATAAAATAATCTAGCAAGAGTTAAAACCCAAATCTAAAAACTTTGAGACGCTTCACCCGAGGATCCCCGAGAAATCAATGAAATAATTATGAGTAAGAAAAGGGGACCTACAAGATAACATAAACACTCAAGGTATTAGTTTATGGATAGGAGGTCTCATCATGAACCAACCTATTATGACCATGGAAATGTAGTGGTATGAAATTACCACCCATATTGTCACCAAACCAAGGTAGTGGCTCTTGGTGGCATAGCCAAGAGAAAGGGGGTCTCATTACGAGCCATCCTTCTCATTTCCATGAAATGTTTATGGATAATGTTGTCACCTCTGTTCATCAAGACAAGATAGTTGCCATCAACTATTCCCTTGAAGCACAAGAGAAAAATATCAAAAGAAATGAATCTATGAATAAAAGGAAATGAATGGGATAGGAAACAATTACATTCATGATAAGGTGCAACTCATCATCCACAAAAAAATTGATACCTAAGACTCTATATTTCCATATTATCACATGCACCCCATGCCCAAATATTTACCCCATGCCACCTCATAAACTTACATGACTTGGACTAGACTCCACCTAGGAAACAACCCAAACTTAAGAGAGGTTATCCCAATAGGACACCTTCAGAACCTCTCCAAACCTAACTTGTCAAATTTAATAACATCTTTGAGCATTTGTTTGGGGTTAAGGGGGATTTGATGCACATGTTTGGGTAATTTAATTATTAGATGTAATTTACATTTTATGATCCTTGTGACTTATGAACCCCTGGAGTGCGTACTTGTTGTTTCTGTGGGACCTTTCTCGATGGACAAGTACACATGAGGGAATGATTAGCTTAGACCTTCACGGGGGCTCAAATCCCACATATGGATGTTGAAGCCCTAGCCAGGGGTAAGAAGAGACTAAAGGATTGCACCAGATGAAGGAAGGATGTTTCCTTTGGAGGCACCATGGAAGACCTAGACCTGAGGTCTCATTCTCCTCCCACCTGAACTTTGTCCTTGGGAGGCCTTGGATGTTACCTCTGCATCCCTATATGTCAATTGTCAATTAGGTGTTAAGCCCTAATATTGGCTCATTACCCCTTAATCGGGGCATATTACATTGGTAATGTTATTTTATTTATGTCGGCTTTATTTCATTAGTTGTAATTATACATCCTAGTCTCCTATATGACGTAGACCTATCGGCCCTCAGGCTGAGATCTATTCTCAGGATCATTCTTTAACCCCTTTGAGCCAGATCGGCTCTTTCGATTCCTCGTTGGAATCTCAATTTCAATCGATCCACGGGTCCTTTTCGCAGCTCACTATCTCACGAGTTCACGAGTCATGACTCCTGACTCTTCCTCTCCAATCTTGCGATACCCGAGATTGCGAAATGAGTATATCTCTTCTTTCATCAGCGCCCTCCTTGCGCGACCACCAGCTATGCTAAGCACTAGCACCTTTCACTATTCGTCGCTTCACGAGTTCAAAGGTTGAACTCTTGTGCACTTATCTTGCAAATCCTCGAGACATGATAGGTCAACGGGGTGTTGACTCCTTCCAATAGGTGACGTGTGTCTTCCGGTCTATTTCCCGGGCCCACATTGTGGTTCTGCCACGTGTCCCTCATACCTGACTTTCGACACTTCACGACTTCTGATGTCGAAAACAACTCCTTTCAACGTCCGAACCCCCGAATGCGTGAAATTCGATGGGGTTCCTGATCCAACGGTCCTCCCATGACCTGGATCCGACGGCTATCCTCGCTCCTCGTGATTTTGTGACTTCGTGACTTGGAGCACCCAATATTTGGGTTCTCACCTTGCGAACCTCTGAGTTCGCGAGATCCCTTGATCTCTACCACCTGTCCTCTTCCAATGGATAACTACGATCTTCTCATGACTTCGCCACTCGCGAAGTTGAATGACTTCCCTTTCTGACCTCCAATGCCCGAATACCCGATATGGGTGATTTCGCGACACGTACCCTTCCAATCAGACGCCAGATTCTTTCACGGTTTCATGACTTTGCCTTTCGCAACCTCGTGAATATTGATGCAAAGGTTTTAAACCGTAACTCCCCTACTCCTCTGCACGATCCGACAGCTCTCGAAACTTCGTGAATTCTCCACAGAGAATTTCGACTGTTCAATTCCTCCTTAACACTCTTGCGAAATGAACAAGTATGATTTCACGAAACAGGTCCACCAACAAACCAACATTGTTGCGCCTTCTTCCAACTCTTCAAGGCACTAACCCTCTTGAGCTTTTCTTCGACGACTTCGAAGATCCTATCCCTCCTGAGCTTGATTGAAAAATACTCAAGTCCTTTGGGGAAACTTCCTGCGCACACTCCTTGGGGAAATTCTCCAAAAACTTCTAAGTATTTGAACCTCTTTGACTCTGCGCGCTCCCTGTGACAGTAGTCTTTCAACAATTTCGCTCAAGTTGCAAACATTGAGACTTCACTCAGCCTGCGCACTCCTTGCATGGCTCTTGTGCTTAACTTTCACTCCTGTGAGAATGAGAACAATGCTATCCCTCTTGAGATTTCAGACATGAACTCTGACTTCTATCAATGCACACCTTGCAGACAATTTCACTGCACTCCTTGTAGGAAAAATCTTGCTCAGACAGAGAAACAATTGAAACTCATTCTTTACTCTCCCTCTCTTTAGATTTCATACATTTAACATGAAATCATACATTCACACATCAAAGAAAATGCATAACAAAGAGTAAACAAGCATATATCAATCAACATGTGCAACACAGAAAGCAATTGGACGCCATGAGTCTGAACTAAAAATCTTTGTATTAATCCAGAACCTCTGTACATGGGTTTTTACTCTACACAGATCTATGCTTCTTCTTCTCTATGCTCTCTTCGATTGATAATGCTACTAATGTTAAAATGATACAAGTGAGGGTGTCTATATCCGTTTTCCCTCTGGCTCCTAAAACTATCTAATCTAAGAATTCAAAGCTACCTACTTACGTTTACTAGCATAAATGCCTCTTAGTTCTTCAGACGAGAGTGGGACACTCAAGGTCTGATTACAATCTACGATTACGCCCTTTCTTAATTGTTACATTTAAGTTTGGTGCATCCAACTTCAAAACATTTCAAACAATTTATCATGTGCCAGAATGCATTGGCGCTTGCCCCCACGCTCGCTTGTTGTTGGCGATGCTCCTGCATCATAGTCCCTCGCTTGAAAATTTTCATGGGCTCCTGTCCATGAGCTCTCGCACGGTCTGTCCATGCTTCTAGATCTATGTTTCATTCTCCCAACTGGAATCTTCAACTAGATGTCCCTTCCACTTGACCAAGTATTCAAAATATTCCTTTCTTCTGCTCTTCTTGCTGACTCTTTTGTCCAGTATGCTTTCCATCTGTGGCTTCTCTACAACTGGCATATGTTTAGTCCATTGAACCTTTGGTTGTTCATCACTT
The DNA here is from genome assembly GCA_009831015.1 of Picea engelmannii. Lineage (NCBI taxonomy): Eukaryota > Viridiplantae > Streptophyta > Pinopsida > Pinales > Pinaceae > Picea > Picea engelmannii. The sequence goes on from ML799387.1 coordinate 160,175, forward strand.
GTTCCTACTTCCTCAACTTTGTGTGGGTAAAAATGTGAGACATTGAATATCGAAGAAATTTCGATCCCAACGGGTAATTCAATCTCATAAGCATTTTCCCCAAACAGTTTCAAGACCTTACATGATCCGATCTTCTTCATCTTCGGTTTGTTATATGTCTCCTTCGGGAATATTTCCTTTCTCATATGTGCTAGAATCAAATCACCAAACTCAAATTGAAGTTGTCTTCTGTGTTGATCTTATTTGTGCTTATACTCTTGGCTCGAGTTTTGCAATTGTTCCTTCACCTGGCTGTGAAGTTCCTTCATTGCTTCTGCGAAATCCTCTGTGTTGTTGGGTATTCTACCCTACGGACTAATAAGCTAGGGCTCTAAAATTATACGCAGAAAATGACCCTTAATATTGAACTTTTAACCTTCTACCCAAAATCTCAACCCCTTTTTGAGCAAACAATGGAAGAATCAACTCACCTTTTTAACGATGCTTGAAGTAGATCCTCCGTTGAGCCTTCTATTTCCTTGCTGCTGCTGCCCCTTCTACAAAGCTTCCTGCAATCAAGATAAGACTACACATGCATGCTACTGATCTAATAGGGGGTTAGAAATAAAACACAAATCAAATGACATAGATAATATTTATGAATTTTGGGACGGGAAAAGTACCTTTTTCATTAATCTCAAAATGAATCACTTACAATGAGTTCTGAGACTGGCCACCGTTCCTCGATCCTGATCCTGGGCTCTTCCTCTTCTTTTGTCCTCTAACTGCTGCAACATGAAGTGTGGACAATAATGGGCTTGGCTAT
>ML799387.1:161079-176101 GCA_009831015.1 Picea engelmannii
GCGCCCAGTGAGAAGTTAGGGCGCGGGTTGCTTGTTTTGAGTGGTTTTTGAGGAGTTACTCAGCATGGCTTTGGCTAGGAAGAGGCATGAGTTGGCCTGATGCCAGGTAAACCTGTATGGTGCATTTTAGGGTTATAACACTCTGCACTAGCACTCCTAGTTTCATTCTGCTCTGAATCTCTCAATTCATATACTCCTCTTGGATGCATCCCATAAACAATTTGGATGCTTCTATTGATTGAATCATTATAGGCAAATTATGCCCGTGGCAGAATATTGTCCCACTGACTATGGTGTATTGTCACCAAGCTCCTCAGTAAGTCTCCCAAACTTCTGTTCACAACTTCTGCCTGTCCATCCATCTAAGGATGATAAGCTGAATTGAATGACAAGTTTGTTCCCAGATTTTTTCATAAGGTTCTCCAGAAGTGTCCCACGAACTAGGTGTCTCGATCCGAAACTATTCTCCTTGGTAAGCCATGAAGTCGAATGACTTCTTTGAAAAATAGATTCGGAATGTGAGTTGCGTCACTGGTTTTCTAACACAGTGTGAAGTGTGCCATCTTAGAAAATCTATCCACTACCACAAAGATCGATTCAAACTCTCTTTGTGTTCAAGGCAACCCCAATATGAAGTCCATGCTTACTGCATCCCATGGCCTGTCAGGTATGGGTAACAGTTGATATAAGCCTGCATTCTGCCTCTTTCCTTTTGAATGCTGACAAATTCTACATCTGTCCATGAATACTTTGACATCCGCTCTCATTCCTAGCCAATAATATGACTCGTTTAGCTTTGAGAACGTCTTGTCATGACCGAAATGCCTGACCAATCCTCCATTGTGTTTCTCCTTCAGCAAATTCTCCCTCATGGAGAATTTTGGAATGCAAAGTTGATTACCCTTAAATAGTAATCCATCTTGGATCATGTATTATATCCACTGACTCTTGTCCCTGAGAATTGGATTCTCAACTTCTTCATACACCTCCTTAAAATCTAGATCATCTCTGTACATGTCCCTGAGATCATCAAAACCCATTGTTTTGACTCTGAACTCCTGCAACAACAAAGATTTCCTACTCAAAGCATCAACAACTTTGTTAGAAGTTCCAGAAATATGATTAATTACAAAATTAAAGTTCTGCATGTATTCAACCCATTTAACATGTCTTTGATTCAACTTCTCCTGTTGAGTCACAAATTGCAAAGCATGATTGTCACTGTATAAGACAAACTCCTTCGGGATTAAGTAATGTCTCCATTTCTTCAATGCCTGAATAATAGCATAGAACTCCTTGTCATACGTGGAGTATTTCACTTTCACTTCATTTAGCTTCTTGCTGAAGTATGCTATCGGCCTGTCTTCTTGACTTAAGACTGCCCCTATTGCAAATCCACTTGCATCACATTTTACTTGAAATGTCTTTTTGAAATCTGGCAACACCAAAATTGGTTGTTCCGTGATTTTCCTTTCTAGCAAATTAAAAAATTTCTCAGCCTCTTCTGTCCACTAAAAATACTTGTGTCTCTTCTTCACTGTTTCCATCATCAGTGCACTAATTCCACTGAAATTCCTGATGAATTTTCTGTAGAAACTAGCCAATCCATGAAAAATTCTCACCTCAAATATACTCTTAGGTGATGGCCAATTCTTAATTACCTCCACCTTATCTGGATCCATCCTCAACTTATCTGCAGAAATAAAAAACCCCAAATAAATGAGCTCTATCTTAATGAATGAGGATTTCTTCATGTTTATCAGCAACTTCTCTTGTTGTAGCCTCTGCATCACTGTAGCCAAATGTTTCAGATGCTTTGCCTCCATTTTACTGAAAATCAGTATGTCATCAAGATACACAATGACAAATTTTCCAATGAAATCCTTCAGGACTTCGTTCATCAACCTCATGAAAGTACTTGGCACGTTCATTAAGCCAAATGGCATAACAAGCCATTCCTACAACCCTTCATTAGTCTTGAAGGTTGCCTTCCATTCATCACCTTCTCTCATACGAATCTGGTGATATCCACTTTTCAAATCAATATTGAAAAACATTTGGCTCCACTCAAGAAATCCATCAAATCATCCATTCTTGGCAATGGAAATATATACCTGATGGTTATCTTGTTAATTTCTCTCGAGTCAGTACACATCCTCTAGCCTCCATCTTTCTTTGGACTGAGCACTGTCAGAACAACACACAGACTCAAGCTTTCTCTAATCAACCCCTTCTCCATTAAGTCCTGGACCTGTCTTTTGACTTCTTCATTCTCCTGCGGCATCAATCTGTACACTGCTTTGTTTGGTAAACTAGCTCCAGGTATGAGATCAATATGATGACTCACACTTCTGATCAGTGGCAATGAACGAGGTAGTGTGTCCACTACTATTTCAGCAAACTCTTCCAACAGTTTCTGAACCTCTTCTGGTAAATCATCTACCCTTGTACTGGTTAAAACACTTTTAGGCTTCCTGACCACAATGAATTGCGGTTCCTCATTCTTATTAACCTCTGTAAGAAGTTCCTTCCCACTCATGAGAAGTACATCATTGCTTACTTCAGGTTTTACTTCCTTGTCTTTGATGGGAAGCAACATGTGAGTTCTCCCATTCTTCTCTAGGGTGTATGTGTTCTTCCTCCCATCATGAATCACATTCTTGTCATATTTCCATGGTCTACCCAGCAATAGATGACAAACATCCATGGGAATAACATCACAGAGTATTTCATCTTTATATCCACCTATTTTAAATTCAACTAAACATTGTTTAGTGACATTTACCTGATGTCCTTTTTGCAGCCATGAAACTCTGTATGGACTTGGATGTTCAATAGTCTCCAACTCCAGCTTTTCTACCATCTCCGTAGAAACAAGATTATCTGTGCTACCACTGTCCACAATGACTTTGCATACCCTGTCCTTGGTTTTGCAAGCAGTCCGAAAAAGACTGTTCCTTTGGACTGAACTCTCCACCTCCTTCTCTGGTGTTAAGAGAACTTTTTGCATCATCAACGATCTTCCGCCTTCAACATCCTCTGCCTCAACATTCCACCTCTATGCTTCGGTGATGTGAGTTTAACCACCTTCTTTATTCTTATCTAAACATTCATAATACTTGTGTCCATTCTTTCCACATGTGAAGCATTTCACCACTCCACCTCTTCCTCTTCCTCTACCTCTCGTATGAGGAAAAATGTTTCCATCAGCATACTGACCTCTCTGTTCGGTATGCTTCCCTCTCTGTGAACTTCCACCTCTCTCAGTCTGAGTCTGAGGTTCCTTCATTTCTTCTTTGGGTTTCTGATTTCTATCCTGGGAAACTGATTTGCCTCTGGGTTGACTTCTGCCTCGGCCTATTTGACCTTATTTTCAGCTCATCTTCTCTTCAGCCTTTAGAGCCATATGATAAGCATCTTCCACCGTTCAGATGGTCATCATGCTCATCTCATCCTAAATGTCGTATCTCATACCATTCATATATCTGACAACTTTTTCATCATCGCTTTCCCAATGACCTGCTCTGATGTTCAGCCTGTAGAATTCTTTAGTGTACTCCTTCACTGTCATCAGTTTCTGTCTCAAATTCTGCATTCTTCGAAACAAAGTAATTTGGTAATCCGGTATGAATTTCTCCTTCATCTTTGCGATCATCCTATCCCAAATCTTGATCTTCTGCTTGCCCTTGCAGTGTCTGTCATCTTGTAGTTCATCCCACCACAATGTTGCATATCCTTTAAGTCTTGTGACAACATGTTTGACCCTTTTGTCTTTCTCGACATATTCATAGTCAAAATATGTGTCTAGAGCTCTCATCCAGTCTAGAAGCTCTTCAGCATCCAGGTTTCCCTCATATACTGGAATATCCATTTTTTCCTTAGCACCCATTCTTGCAATAGCCCTAATCAGGCGTTCATTTGCTACATATTCTGTTGTGACTTCTTCTCCTTCATGTCCAACTTCATCTTCACTTTCAGAATCACTGACATCTCCAAAACCGGTTGTGCACCTCTGTGTTGTCTCCATATCCACGAGTCTGGTGCGTATGTCACGCATATCTCTCTCCATGGCTAGATTTAGCACATGCCTACCCCTTCCTCTTGGCATTTCCCTTTCCTCTGGTGGATCGGATGTTTTCCTGTCCCTTCTTCTCGGTGGCATGGCTGAGATTCTCTTTCTCGCTTTCCCTGTATGAAGTATACAAATAGGGTCAAGCTATGATACCACATTGACGTAGACCTATCGGCCCTCAGGCCGAGATCCACTCTCAGGATCCTTCTTTAACCCCTTTGAGTCGGATTGGATCTTTCGATTCCTCGCTGGAATCTCAATTTCAATAAATCCACAGGTCCTTTTCGCAGCTCGCTATCTCACGAGTTTGTGATTCGTGGCTCCCAACTCTTCCTCTCCAATCTCGTGATACCCGAGATCACGAAATGAGTATATCTCTTCTTTCGTCAGCACCCTCCTTGCGAGACCACCGGCTAGGCTAAGCGCTAGCACCTTTCACTATTTGTCGCTTCACGAGTTCAAAGGTTGAACTCTTGTGCACTTATCTCATGAATCCCCGAGACACGAGAGGTCAACGGGGTGTTGAATCCTTCCAATAGGTGACGTGTGTCTACCGGTCTATTTCCCGAGCCCACTTTGTGGTTCTTCCACGTGTCCCTCGTACCTGGCTTTCGGCACTTTGCGACTTCTGATGTCGAAAATAACTCCTTTCAACCTCCGAACACCCGAATGCACAAAATGTGATGGGGTTCCTGATCCAACAGTCCTCTCGTGACCCAGATCCGATGTCTATCCTCACTCATCGTGATTTCGCGACTTGGAGCACCCAGTCTTTGGGCTCTCACCCTGCGAACCTATGATTTTGTGAGATCCCTTGATCTTTGCCACCTGTCCTCTTTCAATGGACGGCTACGATCGTCTCACGACTTAGCCACTCACAAAGTTGAATGACTTCCCTTTCTGACCTCCGATGCCCGAATCCCCGATATGGGTGATTTCACGACACATGCCCTTCCAATCAGATGGCTCACATTCTTTCGCGGTTTCACGACTTTTCCTTTTGCAACCTCGTTAATCTTGATGCAAAAGTTTTAAACCGCAACTCCCCTACTCCTCTGCACGATCCGACGGCTCTCGAAACTTCGTGAATTCTCCACGGAGAATTTCAATCATTCAATTCATCCTTAACACTCTTGCGAAATGAACAAGTATGCTTTCATGAAACTAGTCCACCAACAAACCAACGTTGCTGCACCTTCTTCCAACTCTTCAAGTCACTAACCCTCTTGAGCTTTTCTTTGACGGATTCAAAGATCCTATCCCTCCTGAGCTTGATTGAAAAATCCTCAAGTCCTTTGGGGAAAATTCCTACGCGCACTCCTTGTGTCAATTCTCCAAATACTTCTAAGTATTTGAACCTCTTCAACTCTACGCGCTCCTTGCGACAATAGTCTTTCAACAGTTTTGCTTAGGTTGCAAACAGTGAGACTTCACTCGCCCTGTGCACTCCTTGCACGACTCCTATGCTTAACTTGCACTCCTGCGAGAATAAGAACAATGCTATCCCTCCTGATATTTTAGAGATGAACTCTGACTTCTGTCAACGCACACCTTGCGGACAATGTCACTGTACTCCTTGCAGGAAAACTCTTGCTCAGACAGAGAAACAATTGAAACTCATTCTTTACTCTCCCTCTCTTCAGATTTCAGACATTTAACATGAAATCATACATTCACGCATCAAAACAAATGAATAATAGAGAGTAAACAAGCATATATCAATTAGCATGTGCAACACAGAAAGAAATTGCACGCCATGATTCTGAACTAAAAATCTTTGTATTAATCCAGAAATTTTGTACATGGGTTTTTACTCTACACATCTCTCTACTTCTTCTTCTTTGTGCTCTCTTCGATTGATAATGCTGCTAATGTTACAATGATACAAGTGAGGGTGTCTATATCCATTTTCCCTCTGACTCCTAAAACTGTCTAATCTAAGAATTCAAATCTACCTACTTACATTTACTAGCATAAATGCCTCTTAGTCCTTCAGATGAGAGCAGGATGCTCAAGGTCTTATTACAATCTACGAGTATGCCCTTTCTTAATTGTTACATTTAATTTTGGCGCATCCAACCTCAAAACATTTCAAACAATTTATCATGTGCCAAAATGCATTGGTGCTTTCCCCCACACTCGCTTGTTGTTGGCGATGCTCCTGCATCACTATATATACCAAGGAGACATTTTCATTTGGAATCATCTTGCACTTGAACTTTTATGTGGGGTAAAAGAAGGTTTCTCCCTTGAAGAGGCTTATTATCTGAAATTCTCTCTTTTTCAAGGTGTTGAGTACTTATTCTGAGGTTTTTTTATGCTATATTGATATTTGGTTCTTAACATATGGTATCAGAGCTCAAGGTCTTGGGGTTTCGCTACTACATCTGAGACACCGTGGAATTTTTGCTTTAAATTTTTTTCTACAACTATTCAGAAGGAATGACTTGGATTTTATTTAGTAGATAGATCAAAGTACGTTGGGTTAAAATTTCATCTCCTGAGGCCTTATACTTTCATAGATACAACCTTTGTAAGATAGGGTTATGGAATCATCCTAAATTGGCTCATAGCAGAATTTTCTCTATAAAAATTATTCTGTAACATTTCAGACCCTAAACTCCGGAGGATATTCTTATAAATTAGTAGGGTATATGTGGTAGAAATTTCAGCTTCTGGTTCATCTCAAATTTGTAGATACACCCTGTGGAAGATAGGGTATTTGACTATTCCTATTGACTAGTCGCAAGAAGGTGTTCCGGGTAAAACAAGCATAAATTCTTCCTAGAGTATCCAAAGTGAGTGAGACTAGTTGAATTGGATATTGGACAGCCTGTAGTAGTTCCGATACGAGTTTCATAATTTTATATCAATTATTTTGTGCGGGGCACGCTATACAAGTGAGATCTCCTAGAAAGGAAAAAAATTAGCAAGTTGCGAGGAAGTTACCGTAAATTCCACTTGGCACATCCAATTTTTATCACACCCATGACATTGAAGAGAAGAAATATTAGAGACCTACAAAAAATAAAATTTCATACTCAGAAGGGACGAAATTGTGGAGATACAATAAAAGGAAGATTGTCTAGCAGAACCACCTCAAAATCAAGGTTTAAAGTGATACTTGGCCAACATGCCACCAAAAAAGGGAACTTATACACCAAATAATCCTCCATACAATCCTACTTGGACTCTTGATGAAGGTGAAGAAATGCTTAGGGACATAAATGATTTACAAAAGAAGACAGTAACCAAAGATGAACTACAAGAGATGATGGTTTCAATGGAAGCTAAGTTGGATACTAAGATGGATGGTTTAAAAGGGGAGATCATGGAAGGATTGAAAAATTTCATAATAGAGAGGACACCTGAAAGTGAAAATGTATCCCATGAAATTCATGATGAGGAAACAAGGAAGGTAAATCAAGAATGGAGAAACTCCAACTTTGGGTTGAAAACCAACCACGTTCCTAAGATTGATATGAGGAAGTTTGATGGCAAGGACCCAATCACATGGATACCTCGGATGGAGAAGTTCTTTGATCTACATAATGTGCCACATACACAAAAGGTACAAATTTCTTCTTTATATTTAGAACCCAATCAATTTTTATGGTATCGATGGCTTTGTTCTCGCAAATCACTCGTCACTTAGACAATTTTCACGGAAGAAATGATAGCACACTATGAGGATACAAGGAGCAATACCTTCTTTAGCCAATTGATAAATCTCAAGCAAAAGATTTCAGTTACCGAGCACATTGAGAACTTCCAAAGATTGAATATAAACATAACAAATATTCTAGATGAGCACTTGATTGATGTATTCATAGGAACTTTAAAGGATAACATTCAACATGAGGTTCGCCTTTGGGAACCCAAATCATTAGAGAATGCATTTAAGGTGGCAAGAATGTTGAAAGTAAAAATATGGCTATGGCTACTAGAAGGACCAATCCTAAAATCTATAGAGAGAAAAATGATCCTTCTTCTAAAACACCTCAACCTACAAGGTTGACACCTCAACAATTGGAGGAAAGAAAATCAAAAGGTTTATTCTTTAATTGTGACAGCAAGTATAGTAAGGGACATGAGTGTGGTGAGAAGAAATTATTCTACATAGATTGTGAAGAGGAAGAATAACAAGAACAAGAACCATCTCAAGATGAAAACATAGAAGAAATTTCGTCTGAAGAGTTGACTCCCACGATATCGTGTAATGCATTGGATGGAATTAGCACTCCTCAAACCCTCAATATTGAAGGATACATCAAAAATAAAAAGGTAATAGTCCTAATTGATTCTGGCAGTACTCATAATTTCATTCACTATAAATTAGCCAAAGCTCTCAATTGCTTTGTATATCCAGTGCCAGAGTTTCAAGTAATGATTGCAGATGGAGGAATTATCAATTGCTTAGGAAAAAGAAATAAGATCAATTTTACTATGGGGGGATATGTAATGAATAATCCAATGATTTCTATACCCATGGGTGGTGTTGATGTTGTACTAGGAATCCAATGGTTACAATCATTAGGAAAAATGGCTTTTAATTTTCAAGAACTTTTCATGAAATTTTCATTGGAAGGAAAATAAATTGAGTTAAGAGGTATCACAGGGAAACCCGGTAAGGTGATAAGCTATAATGGCATGACAAAATAATTGAAAAAGGGGCATCAATGCATTATTGCACAACTATGCTCACTAGATGTTCAAACATCTAAGCCATCTATTCCTCAATATCTCCAAGGGATCATTGATAAGCATTCCAAAGTATCTGAAGATATTCCCAAAGGTCTTCCACCCACTCGAAATCATGATCATGAAATTCACCTAATTTCTGGGAGTGTTCTTCCTAACATCAGGCCATAAAGATACCCTTATGCCCATAAGAGTGCAATTGAGCGCATGGTTGAAGAAATGTTAGAGGATATCATTATTAGACCTAGCCAAAGTTCTTACTCTGCACCAGTGGTAATGGTATTCAAGAAATATAGCTCATGGCGTATGTGTCCAAAGTATCGAGAGATCAACAAGATCACTATTAAAGATAAGTTTCTTATTCCTGTCATTGATGAATTGCTAGATGAAATAAATGGAGAAATCTATTTCACAAAATTGGATCTTTGTTCAGGGTATCATCAAATTAGAATGAAGGAAGAAGATATCCCAAAAACAACATTACGAACTCATGAAGACCATTATGAATTTTTGGTCATGCCTTTTGGCCTTACAAATGCACCTTCCACATTCCAAGGGTTGATGAATTCCATTTTCAATCCCTTCCTTCAAAAATTTGTGTTAGTATTTTTTGATGATATACTAATCTATAGAAAGTCTTGGGAGGATCATGTGCAACATGTTGACAAGGTGCTACAATTACTAAAGGAGAAACAACTATATGTCAAATCATCCAAATGTTTCTTTGGAGTGAAGGAGGTAGAGTATTTGGGTCATATTGTATCTCATGAAGGTGTCAAGGTAGACCCTAACAACATTAAGGCCATGATGGATTGGTTGATTCCCAAAAAATTGAAGAATCTTAGAGGATTTTTGGGTTTGACAGGTTACTACCCCAAGTTTGTTCGACACTATGAAAGAATAACAACACCTTTAACAACACTAACTAAGAAGGATGCATTTTCATGGACTCCAGAGGAAACTAAAGCTTTTGAACAACTTAAAGAGGTGATGTGCAAAGCCCCTATCTTGACCACTCCAGACTTCACAAAAACCTTTATTGTGGAATGTGATGCCTCGGGAAATGGAATTGGTGTTGTCCTAATGCAAGAAGGAAGGCCCCTGTCTTTTGAAATTCGACCACTCAAGGGAAAGGACTTACACAAACCCATTTATGAGAATGAAATGATGGAAATACTACATGCATTGAAGAAATGGCGTCCTTACCTAATAGGTAGGCACTTCAAGGTCAAACCAGATCATGATAGTCTTAAATACTTATTGGAACAAAGACTATCTTCAGAAGAACAACAAAAATGGGTAACCAAGATATTGGGTTATGATTTTGAAATCATATATAAAAAAAGGGAAGCAAAATGGTGTGGCAGATGCACTCTCAAGAAAGGATGAAGATGTTGAGGCCTTTCTCTGTGCTATCTCGATCATCTAACCCGATTGGATAATAGAAGCAAGGGATGAATGGAAGAATGAGGAAAAAGTGTGGAGTCTCATTCAAAGGTTGTCGTAGGATTCCATTGCATCATATACATTTACATGGAAAAATGACTCACTATGGTACAAAGATCGCTTATATTTATGTAAGAACTCCCAACTCAAGAAAAAGGTACTATTGGAATTGCACACCTCTCCAGTAGGAGGGCATTCGATATTTTTGAAAACCTACCATAGAGTCAAGAAGGATGTTTTTTAGGATGGCCTTAAAACTGATGTTCAAAGGTTTGTGGAAGAATGTTTGGTTTGCCAACAAAATAAGGTGGAAACAATTAAGACCCCGGGTCTTTTACAACCATTAGCCATCCCAAATCAGCATTGGGAGGAGCTTTCCATGGATTTCATCATAGGGTTACCAAAGTCTGAAGGAAATAGTATCATCATGGTGATTTTTTATAGGCTGACCAAGTATGCACACTTTTTTGAACTCTCTCATCCCTTCAAATCTAGTACAATTTCCACCGCATTCATGGAGACAGTTCAAAAGCTACATGACAGCCCAAAGTTTATTGTAAGTGACAGAGATCCCATCTTCACTGGAAATTTTTGGACATAATTATTTTCTTATTTGGGTACTCAATTGGCTCATAGCTCATCCTATCTTCCTCATTATGATGGACAAACCGAGATAGTGAACAAATGTCTGGAAGGCTACCTTCATTGCTTTGTCTCTAATAAGCAAACAAAATGGTTCAAATGGTTACCCTTGGCAGAATGGTGGTGTAACACTTCCTTTCATACTGCAACACAAATGACACCCTTTATGGCACTCTATGGATACCAACCTCCTTCCATCATTTCTTCTCTAAAAGAAAAATCTAAGGTTCAAGCATTGGAAGATCACATCGAGCATCAACAACAAGTTCTCCAAATCTTAAGGGACAACCTGACCATGGCACAAAATCACATGAAATAACAAGAAGATCAACATCGTAGTGAAAGAAGTTTTGAAGTAGGGGATTGGGTGTTTTTAAGACTACAACCATACAAACATATGTCCCTCAAGCAAGCTAAGAAGGATAATAAATTATCACCAAAGTACTATGGCCCTTATACGGTGTTGCAAAATATTGGTACTATGGCATACAAATTGGAGTTTCCTGCATCTTCACGAGTACACCCAGTTTTTCATGTTTCATGCTTAAAGAAGGTTATAGGTGACAAGATCCCAGTTCAAACTATATTTTCAAAACTTGACGAGGAAGGAAAAATCATATCGGAGCCTGAAGCCATAACTGACACAAGAATTCACCTGCTGAGGAATAGATCCATTTCAGAGTATCTCATTAAATGGAGGAAACTACCGACTGAAGATTCCACTTGGGAAGATGAGTATTTTATACAGAAGCATCTAGAGTTACTCAAGCGTTGCGTACAAAACTTGTCTCAAGGGTAGGGGCATCTTAAGCCCTAATATTGGCTCATTACCCCTTAATTGGGGCATATTACAATAGTAATGTTATTTTATTTATGTCGGCTTTATTTTATTAGTTGTAATTATACCTCCTAGTCTCCTATATATACCAAGGAGACATTTTCATTTGGAATCATCTTGTACTTGAACATTTATGTGGGGTAAAAGGAGGTTTCCCCCTCAAAGAGGATTATTATTTGAAATTCTCTCTTTTTCAAGGCATTGAGTACTTATTCTGAGGTTTTTCTATGTTATATTGATATTTGGTTCTTAACATTAGGGTTGTTACCTTGGAGGCATTCATGAGGCCATTGTCACGTGTGGGAAAATTTTAGGCCTTTGGAGGCCCAACATTTCATCTCCTTCTCCCAGTGTCCAAGACTTGAGGGCTAACGTCATCCTAGGAGGGCATGAAGTCACCCTTGGAGGCCTAATTAGATGCAAATTGAATTTATTTTGTTAAAAATGTAATTTTGAGTAAAGTGGTCAGGTTGGCCCTGATATTTTGACCTAAAATAATTATAGGTAATAATTTTGGTATAAATAGACATAAAGTGACATTCATTTTGATCATAAATCATCACACACAAGTGGTGGTCTAAACATTTCTCCCTCTTTAAGGGTTTTTGGCTGAAATAACTAGTCCACATCTCTTGGGAGAGCTTTATGGTGGTGTATTTTTTTATTTTTCATGGTGGAATGGTTTTAAAATAGGGTTTGACTTGATTATTCTTGGTGAAGTAAGTAGAAATTATGCTTTTTTATTCATGCTATGGATGTTTGTGGTAAAATTACTTGTTTCGTGTCTAAGATTATGAAATTGCTTATTTAAACCCAAGGGGAGAAACAACAAATGATTATTTCTCCATATAACTCTTCTACTAGCTTTATCTTTCCAATTATACATTTTCTTGGGAGTGATTATTGGAGCCCTAAAGTGCTAATTCTCTAGTAATTTCTTTCTAGTCACCAATTAAATTGTCTTTCAAAAAAGATAAGGAAGGAAGGTACGCTAGGGCCTAGAAGTGCCTATTCTCTAGAAAAACCTCCCTCAAAAGGGTCAAATTCTTGAGGCCTTGAAGTGCCAACACCTCTTTGATTTACTTCTTCCCTTAGCTAATCATTATCATTATTTTATTTCCCAAGTGATATTGTTACTATTATTGACTCCATAAGCCCCTAAAAGGCACTAATTTCTACACTCTTGTGGATGAATGAGATCAAACAAACTTTCAAACTATTTTCTTGAAACTCTCACTAACACTAGCAACCATACTTTTTCTGCTATAATTGATACTACAACCTTTATTTAGAAATTATAATCAACATACTAACCTCTAAAACTAACCCAGAAATTTGCACTAGCCTAGGTGTTATCATCCCAAGGCTTTAGCCTTCCTTTTTTTATTGTTCTAGATGCAAAATTCTGAAGTTGTTTAAGGTTGTTTATGTTGTTGTAACTATTGTTACAACCATAATTGAAGCCCCTTAAAAACCCTTAAACTATCCATAAAACCACCAACACTTGTACTAGGCAAGCTACTATCAATGTATGCTAAAGTGTTTGTTTAATTGCGTAATTTATATACTTTTTTGAAGTGGTTTTGCTTATTTGATCATTATTTATTTTACTTTTATTACAATTGTTTTAACAGCCCATTGAAGTCACTTACTGACTTTTTTTTATCTTGAAATTGTAAGTGACAAAGTATTATCAAATTGTAAAGTCTTTATATCATTCTTGTCATCATAACTTGCAATTTCTGGATACATTGTTGTTGATATAATTTTATCTTTGCTTGTCTTTAGTAGCACATATTTCTATCTTGAATTCACTAATTTGAAACATTGATATCATTGGTTATTGTTAAAGTTTGTTGTTTCATTGGTAAAGGGAAGGTACCATTAATTTCCATTTCTTTTTTCCCCTTTGAACTTTACCAAGTGATTTCCTTCCTTGCATGGCCTAGACAGAGGGGTGGGTTTTACCTGATCGTTTTACCCTCCATCAAACAAATAGGTCTTGGGATGTTTCCCTTGGAGTGAATTTCTTCTCCTCCTAATTAGAAAGAGGTATCCTATTAGGGTGACAGTGATATGACTACCTCTGTGTTACGTCAATCTAGGCCTACTTGCCTTTAGGTTTTGGGAAAGTATAGTTTATGTGATAACATGCCCAATTCACATGCCATTATTTCCCATGTCTATCCCTGGTACAATGTGTTTTAGTTGTTTCCTTTAAAATTCATTCGATATGCACGTCCCCTCATGTAGTATTGCAAGGGAAGGCAATAATGTCAATAAATAATTACTTGATTAATTGCACAAGCTTCAATATCAATTATTTCTTGTCTTTGTTTTTTTCTCTCATCCAAGTAATTTTTCTCTCCATAAAGAATATTAGTAAAAAATAATTATTTAAATTTGAAATCTCATATACCACCTTCTTATTTCCACGACCAAAATCATGGGCCTAATTGGCATGATGTTAGTTTTGAACGACACAGGTGATGAATATAAGGAGCAGGACCATGACAATGGGTATGTTGGGAGTTCCATGCATTTCATTAATCCAAGAAAATTTAAATGAAATGAGGATGAGATCAGTCGATATATAGAGTGGGTAAGTGAGTGATATTTGAGTCTGGAAACCCTCCCATATCGGTAAGTCATGCGAACAGTTTATCCATGTCAAATTTCAATGCATACAGAAACAATTTGAAAAAATTTCAATGTTGGCCTCATTCATAGTGTTGGGTATGTGTTATATTCTTTGCATGTGTGTGTGTGGGTGCGTCAGATACGACAACTGCGTCTGACGATCCGTACAAATGCAGACGCTATTTTTTTGGGCGGTTTTTGCTATTTTTAGCGGATTTTGCTATTTTTAGCTGATTTGTAAATTAATCTTGGATTAAGGGATTAGGGTTTTGGTATCTATGAAATACCTAAAAACATTGTATATATTGTATGGAGAATGGTGAAATTCAATATAATGAAAAAGAAAGGTTTTCCCGGTTGAGGGTTTCTGGTAAAGATCTTTGTGTATTCTGTGTATGAGCCATTGATTAATTTCTATATTGCTTAAGAATATATATGCATTGCTTTACTTCGTAGGTTTAAAACTTACATGTAGTATCAGAGCACGTTTTTGGCTTCAGAGGGACGCCTTTGTTGCTGAGGGTTTGGCTCGGTCTTAACAGATCAAGTTTATCTTGGGTATGTGATAAACCTGGGTTCAGTGGGAGCTTTTGCAGAGGAGATTTGAGTAAAGTAAAAGGAATGGCGAGCTCATCTAGAATCGAGATAGAGAAGTTCAATGGTAAAAACTTTGAGCTATGGAA
>ML799388.1:0-37275 GCA_009831015.1 Picea engelmannii
ATGTATTCTACCCATTTAACATGCCTCTGATTTAATTTCTCCTGCTGAGTTACATATTGCAATGCATGATTATCACTATATAAAATGAATTCCCTTGGAATCAAATAGTGTCTCCATTTTTTCAATGCCTGGATGATGGCATACAATTCTTTATCATATGTGGAGTATTTTTCCTTTGCCTCATTTAGCTTCTCATTGAAATAAGCAATTGGTCTGTCATCCTAACTCAAGACTGCTCCTATGGCAAAGCCACTTGCATCACATTTCACCTGAAATGTCTTCTGAAAATATGGCAACACCAACACCGGTTGCTCTATGATCTTACGCTTCAACAGATTGAAGCTTTTCTCAGCCTCTTCAGTCCAATGAAAAGATTTATGTCTTTTCCTAACTGTGTCCATCATTGCTGCACTGATTACGCTAAAATTTCAGATGAATTTCCTGTAGAAACTCGCCCGTCCATGGAAACTTCTCACCTCAAAAACATTTCTTGGTGATGGCCAATTCTTTATTACAACCACTTTACTTGGATCCATCTTCAATTCATTTGTCGATATGACAAACCCCAAGTAAATGATTTCTCTCTTCATAAATGAATATTTCCTCATGTTGATCAACAACTTCTCTTGCTGTAGCTTCCTCATTACTGCAGCGAAATGCTTCAGATGTTCTTCTTTCGTCTTGCTGAAAATCAATATGTCATCTAAATAAACAATGACAAACTTACCAATGAATTCTTTCAGCACTTCATTCATTAGCCTCATGAATGTACTTGGTGCATTCTTCAAGCCAAATGGCATGACTAGCCATTCGTACAACCCTTCGTTGGTTTTGAAGGTTGTCTTCCACTCATCGCCTTCCCTCATGCGAATTTGATGGTATCCGATTTTAAAATCAACTTTTGAAAAAAATTTGGCTCCACTTAAACAATCCATCAAGTCATCCATTCTTGGCAATGGAAACCTATACCTGATGGTGATCTTGTTAATGTCTCTGGAATCGGTGCACATTCTCCAGCCTCCATCTTTCTTTGGGCTGAGTACTGTTGGAACGACACATGGACTCAAACTTTCCCTGACCAATCCCTTATCCAGCAGTTCCTGTACCTGCTTCTTAACCTCTTCGTTCTCCTAAGGCATCAACCTGTACGCAACTTTGTTTGGCAAAATATCTCCTGGTACAAGGTATATGTGGTGACTTATGCTCCTCATTGGCGGCAACGAATGAGGTAATTCGTCCACCACTATATCAACGAACTCTTCATGTAGCTCCTAAATTTCTTCTGGCAAATCGTCCACTCTTATGCTGGTCAAAATGATTTTGGGTTTTCTGACCACAAAGAATTGTGGATTTTCTTTCTTCTTAACTTCTATAAGAATCTCCTTCCCACTCATGAGAAGTACCATGTTGTTCACTTCTGGCTTTACCTCCTTATATTTTATCGAAAGCAACATATGTGTTCTCCCATTCTTCTCCAGGGTATATGTATTCATCTTCCCATCATGAATCATGTTTCTATCATACTGCCATGGTCTTCCCAATAGTAAATGGAAAACATCCATAGGAATGACATCACATAAAATCTTGTCATGATATCCCCCTATTTTAATGTCAATTAAGCACTGTTTAGTGACACTCACCTAATGTCCCTTCTGTAGCAATGAAACCTTGTATGGACTCGGGTGATCAGTTGTCTCCAACTCTAATTTCTCCACCATCTCGGTTGAAATGAGATTATCGGTGCTACCGCTGTCCACGGTAACTTTGCACTTCCTGTCTTTGGTTTTGCATGCAGTTCTGAAAAGACTGCTTCTCTGAGCTGTGTCCTCCACCTCCTTCTCGGGTGTTAAGAGAAATTTACGCATCATCAATGACCTTCTGTCTTCTGCGTCTTCTGCTTCAGCATCACGCCTCTGTGCTTCTGCGATGTGAACTTCTCCTCCATCCTTCTTCCTATCGGGACAATCAACTGCTTTGTGCCCGTTCTTCCCACATGTGTAGCATGTGATGACTCCACCTCTTCCTCTACCTCGACCTCTAGTACAAGGAAAATTGTTTTCATTAACGTAATCTCCTCGCTGATCATTTTGCTGCCTTCTTTGTTTAGCATGTGGTCCTCGCTGTGAGGTTCCACCTCTTTCAATTTTACCCTGAGGTCTCTTCCACTCCTCCTTGGGCTTCTGGTATTTATCCTGGGCAACTGCCTTGCCTCTTGACTAACTTCTACCTCGTCCTCGCTGTGATGGCTTATGACTTATCTTTTCCTCAACTTTCAAAGCCATCGATATCCATCCTCCACCATTCTGATGGTTTCCATACTCATCTCGTCCTAGATATCATATCTTAAGCCGTTCATATACCTGGCTACTTTTTCATCATCGCTCTCCCGATGACCTGCTCTGATATTGAGCCTGTAGAATTCCTCGGTATATTCCTTCACCGTCATCAACTTCTGTCTCAGGTTCTACATCCTCCTAAACAGTGTGATTTGATAATCCCTTGGGATGAACTTTGCCTTCATCTTCGCAATCATTCGATCCAAACTTTTGATCTTTTTCTTACCTTTGGAATGTCTATCTGCCTGAAGCTCATCCCACCATAATGTTGCATGTCCTTTCAATTTCATGACAGCATGCCTTACCTTTTTGTCCTCTTCGATATCCTCATAATCGAAGTAGGTGTCAAGAGCTCTAATCCAATCCAACATCTCTTCTGCATCTAGACTTCCTTCATAAGTTGGAATGTCCATTTTTGTCTTTGAACTCATTCTAGAAATGGCTTTAATCAATCGCTCATTGGCTGCATCTTCAGGTACAACTTCTTCTTAATGTCCAGCTTCCTCTTCAACTTCGGAATCACTAAGATCCCCTGCACCAACTCCGCGTCTTTGAGTTGTCTCCATCTCTTCCAATCTCACTCGAAGATATCATATCTGCCTCTCCATATTTGGATTCCCTGCTGGCCTACCTCTTCTTCGCACATCCCTGTCCTCTAGATTAGGCGATTTCCTTTCTCTTCTGGGCAGCATGGTGAATTCTTCTCCTTTGCTATGGAAAGAGAAGAATTTCTCACTCTGATACCACTTGACGTAGACGTGGCCCACCCTCGCGGGTATGTCCACTCATGCAGGATCTTCTTCTTGTCTCAGCCCGAAGAGTGATAATGCTCTTCTATCTCCCTATCGGAAGATCTGCACCCACAGTTCCTTCACGCTACTTTCCCTTTGTTCACTTATCGGGAAAATCGAAACTTCGCGGCTTCGCGAATTCACTATCGATAGACTGGGCTCTCAAATTCCTGAGACCCTATGTGTTAGTCAGCGCTGACCTTCTCTCGCTTGTCAGGACTTCTGCCCTTATCGCAGTCTCGCCACTTGCGGCAACAAACTCTCAAGTTTTCAACCTCCTATACGCAATGCACCGAGATGTCGAAATCGTGATCGCGCTTCCTCGCGACTTTGCTACTCACGAGATCAATTGACTCCAGACTCGACTCCCAAGGTCCGAGGTACCGATACCCAAAATATCGCTACCTCACGACTTCACTACTCGCAATTCCAACTAACCTCCCTGTTGACTCCCGATACCTGAGACGCCGAACCTCCGATAATCTATGCCACCTATCTTCCACTATCTCTTGTGGCCCACACTGCTTACATGGCTGTCGGAATGTCGCACCTTGCACTCTCGCGACTTCTGTTGCATAAAGTTGGAGCCTTACCTCACGAACTCCTGATATGCCGATCCACAAGTAGAATCAATGCTCCTCATAATCCCGATCGACGGCTCCTGCTCTCCCGAGCTTTGAACCTTCTCTGCTCCTACACTGTAGACTCCCTACAACTCCGAGAGATTCAACGACTCACCAAAACTCACTGTCCTCCACAGAGAATACCGACTGTCCACTCCTCTCCTTGCAGAAATCCACGAACAAGAAGTGTCTCTCCACGAGACTTGTTTTCCAACCTGCTCGCGCAACCTGCGACGCTTCCATTCAATCTACGCACGCACAACTTCTCTCCCAGTCCTTCAATGAACTCAAAGGCCTATCACTCCTGAGATTTCACGACTTCAAGTCTCCTCAGGAAACCTTTTTCATGCACTCCTTGCGACAAATATTCAAACACGACTAAGTGTTGAAGTCTTCTTGACTCTGCACATATCTGCAGCAGCAATCTTTCACTCCTTTACTCAGAATTGCAACTCTGAGACTTCGTCTAGCCTGTGCACACCTTGCACGGATCTGGTGCCAAATCTGCACTTCTGAGAACTTAGAACCAAAATTTACCTCTATCTGAACCCTTCTGTCAACGCACTCCTTGCGGACGATTCAACTGCACTCCTTGCAGGAATATTCTAGTTCAAGATAAAGAAACAATTGAAACTAACTCCTTGTTCTCACAGACTTCATTTCAACCATGAAATCACATACACAACACATAAAAGCAAATGTATGACAAGAAAGAAAACATTCACGAGCATATTAACACAAATACACAGAGAATAACACAAGCCATGAATTTGAATCAGAACTCTTTCTATTAATCCAAATATCTGTACATGAGTGTTTTCATAAACTTCTCTGCATGCTCTTCTCTCCTGAATGCTTGATAATAATGTTACAATGTACAAAGGAGGGTGTCTATATCCGTTTTCCCTCTCGAACTCCTAAAACTGTCTATTCTGGAAATAAAATCCTATCTACCTGCATTAGCTAAAATAAATGCCGTCTATATACTAAAGGACGAGAGCTATCCACTCAAGGTCCATTACAATATACAAAGTGTGCTTTCATAAATGTCTTCATTAAATACTTGCGCAACAATTCCCAAAGAGTTTTCAAAATTTCGTGCTGGCTTATCCAGCTGTCTTTCACTCCATGCTGGCTCGCTTCATGGTTTCGGTGATGCTCCTGCATCACATTGCTTCTTACTCAACAAAACACTAGTCCTCGAAATCGATGAAAAAAACAACTTATGATGGATTGGAACCAAGAGTGTGGGGTACTCTAGATAAAATCCTATGCCAAGAATCCAATGGAGATGATAGTTCATCAATATGAGTCTCCGTTTTCATGATATTCCCATTTGTAAGTCACATCGCAAGCCATTTCGAGGACTCTTGGCCAATTCCTCCTCAGGGCATAAAAGAATAACATAGAAACATCTTTGAGTTCCATGAGATGATGAAAGATTGTTTAGGCATGGACTAGGTTACCACATTATCCATCCACTCCCAAGGGACGATTTCATAAATTGGACCCCTTAATCCAAATGCTGCATTGTTTCAAACTGAGCAAAACACTAGTTCTCAAAATCAATGAGTAAAGCATGGCACCCAGGAATGAGGGGTGATATAGATGAAATCATATCCTAGTAATCCATCCAAGTTGACAGTTCCTCAATCCGAGTCTTGATTCATTTTATACCCAGTTGCAAGTGGCATCCCAAACCATTTCGGGGACTCTTGGCCAATTCCTCCTCGGGGCATAAAAACCGAATGGAGCATCATTTTTTAGTTCCGCTAGATGGTAAAATATTGTTTATACATGGAATATGTGACCAAATTGTCCATATACTCCTGAGACATGGTTTCATAAATTGGATCATTTAATCCAAATGTTGCATTGATTCAAACTGAGAAAAACACTAGTTCTCGAAATCAATGAGTAAAGCAACTTATGAGGCATGGAACCCGCGAGTGAGGGGTGCTCTAGCTTAAATCCTATCCCAGTAATCCATAGAAGTTGATGATTCCTCAATCCGAGTATCGGTTTCATTTTCATGCCAGGTTTCATGTGGCATCCCAAACCATTTTAGGGACTCTTGACTAATTCCTCCTCAGAGCATAAAAACCTAACAAAACAACATTTTTTAGATATGTGATTTGTTGCATATTTTTTTAGGCATGGAATATGTGACCACATTGTCCATCTACTCCCAAGGCATGGTTTCATAAATTGGATCCTTTAATCAAAATGTTGCATTGCTTCAAACTAAGAAAAACACTAGTTCTTGAAATCAATCAGTAAAGCAACTTCTGAGGCATGGAACTTGGGAGTGAGGGGTTCTATAGATGAAATGTTATCCAAGAAATCCATTCGATTCGATTGTTCCTCAATCCGAGACTCGATTTTCATTTTATGCCTAATTGCAAGTGGCATCCCAAACCATTTCGGGGACTCTTGACCAATTCCTCCTTGGGACATAAAAAGATAACAGAACAACATTTTTAAGTTCCGTTACAATCTGCAAGCTTGTTTAGGCATGGAATATGTGACCACATTGTTCATCCACTCCCAATGAATGGTTTCATATATTGGACCCCTAAATCCAAATGTTTCATTTCTTCAAACTAAGCAAAAGCCTAGTTCTCAAAATTGATGAAAAAATAAACTTCCAAGTGGTGCTCTAGCTTAAATCCTATGCTAGGAATACAATGGAGATGACGATTCCTCAATTCGAGTCTCATTTTTTGTGATATGATGAGTTGAAATTCACATCCCAAAAAATTTCAAGGAATATTGGCCAATTATGTAAGTTTTAAACCTGTGAAGTAAAGAAATTCATATAGATTCTTAAGCAAAACATAATTTAATCAATGACTCATACACATAGTACACAAAGATTTATACTAGAAACCCTCAACTAGAGAAAACCTTTCTTATATTCATTAGATAAAATTTCACCATTCACCATACAATATATACAATTTTTTTAGGTATTTCATAGATACCAAAACTCTAATCTCTTAATTTGGGATTAATTTAAAAAATCGTTAAAAATAGCAAAATCCGCTAAAAATAGAAAAAAACGCGCAAAAACAAATTTCGAGGCGCTTCCCTGAATGTTGCGCATAACCAAGGGGGCATACCTAGCCCCCCATGGAACCCCCCTAGGAAGCACCTAACACACATGACTCAGCTAGCCCTACTAGAGGGATCATCATATGCAATTGTCGAATCTGACGCTCCCACACACACACATGCAAAGAATGTAACATATACCCAACAAATTCCTCCTCATGGAATAAAAACTTAGCGGAGCAACATTTTTGAGTTTTGTGACATGTTACAAGCTTGTTTAGACATGGAATAGGTGAATACAATATCGGGCTTCTCACAAGGGACAATTTCATAAATTAGACCCGTTAATCCAAATGTTGCATTGCTTCAAACTTAGCCAAACACTAATTCGCTAAATCAATGAGTAAAGCAACTTCCAAGGCATGGCACACTAGAGTGAGGGGTGATATAGCTGAAATCCTATTGTAGGAATCCAACATGTTTCATAAATTAGACCCCTTAATCCAAATGTTGCATTGCTTCAAACTTAGCCAAACACTAATTCTCTAAATCAATGAGTAAAACAACTTCCAAGGCATGGCACCCTAGAATGAGGGGTGATATAGCTGAAATCTTATTCCAGGAATCCAACAGAGACGACGATTTCTCAATCAAAGTCTCAGTTTTCCTTATATACCAAGTTGCAATTCACATCCCAAACCATTTCGGGGACTCTTGGCCAATTCCTCCTTAGGGCATAAAAACCTAATGGAGCAACATTTTTGAGTTCTGTCAGATGCTGCAAGGTTGTTTAGGGATGGACTAGGTGAAAAAATTATCGATCCACTCACAATGGATGGTCTCATAAATTGGACCCCTTAATCCAAATGTTTCATTGCCTGAAACTGAGTCAAACACTTATTCTCGAAATCAATGAGTAAAGAAACTTCCAAGGCATGGCACCCAGGAGTGAGGGGTTCTATAGGTAAAATATTATGCCAAGAATCCAATGGAGATGACAATTCCTCAATCCGAGTCTCGATTTTTGTTTTATACTCAGTTGCAAGTGGCATCCCAAACCATTTCACAGACTCTTGCCCAATTTCTCATCAAGGCATAAAAGCCTAACACAGAATTTTTTTTGACTTCCATGAGATGATGCATGTTTTTTAAGGAATGGAATAGGTGACCACAATGTACATCCACTCCAGAGGCATGGTTTCTTAAATTGGACCCCTAAATTCAAATTTTGCATTGCTTCTTACTCAACAAAACAATAGCTCTCAAAATTGATGAAAAAAACAACTTTTGAGGGCTTGGAACTGGGAGTGAGGGGTGCTCTAAATAAAATATTATAACAGGAATCCAAAAAATATGAAGGCTCCTCAATCAAAGTCTTGATTTTCATAATATGCCCAGGTGCATCCCAAACCATTTCGAGGAATCTTGGCCAATTCCTCCTCAGGGAATAAAAGACTAACAAAGCAACATTTTTGAGTTATGTGAGATGATGCAAGATTGTTTAGGCATAGAATAGGTGACCACATTATCCATCCTCTCCCGAGGGGCTATTTGATAAATTGGACCCCTTAATCCAAATGTTGCATTCCTTCAAATTGAGCAAAACACTAGTTCTCGAAATCAATGAGTACAACAACTTTCAAGGCTTGGAACCCAGGAGTGAGGGGTGTTATAGCTGAAATCTTATCTTAATAATCCATCGAAGTCAATGGTTCCTCAATCCGAGTCTCGGTTTTCATTTTATGCCCAATTGCAAGTCGCATTCCAAACAATCTCAAGGACTCTTTGCCAATTCCTCCTCAGGGCATAAAAACCTAACGAAGTAGCATTTTTGAGTTCTGTGAGATGTTGAAAGCTTGTTTAGGCATGCACTAGGTGACCACATTATCGATCTTCTCACAAGGGATTGTTTCATAAATTGGACCCCTTAATCCAAATGTTGCATTGCTTCAAACTGAGAAAAACTCTAATTCTTGAAATCAATGAGTAAATCAACTTATGAGGCATGGAACCCGAGAGTGAGAGGTGATATAGTTCAAATCCTATTCCAGTAATCCATCGAAGTCGATGGTTCCTCAATCTAAATCTTGTTTTTTTTTTATGCCCAGTTGCAAGTGGCATCCCAAACCATTTCGAGGACTGTTGTCCAATTCCTCCTCAAGGCATAAAAACCTCATAGAGCAATATTTTTCAGTTCTGTGAGATGCTGCAATATTTTCTAGGCATGGAATATGTGACCACATTGTCCATCCACTCTTGATGCATGGTTTTATAAATTGGACCCCTAAATCCAAATGTTTCATTTATTCTTATTGAGCAAAATACTAGTTCTCAAAATCAATGAAAAAAATAACTTACAAGGGATTGGACCTAGGAGTGAGGAGTGCTCTAGCTAAAATCCTATGCTAGGAATCCAATGGATACAACGGTTCCTCAATCCAAGTCTCTATTTTTTTTTATATATTGAGTTGTAAGTCGCATCCCAAACCATTTCATGGACTCTTGGTCAATTCCTCC
The DNA here is from genome assembly GCA_009831015.1 of Picea engelmannii. Classification (NCBI taxonomy): domain Eukaryota; kingdom Viridiplantae; phylum Streptophyta; class Pinopsida; order Pinales; family Pinaceae; genus Picea; species Picea engelmannii. Next base: position 9,322 of record ML799388.1, read on the forward strand.
TCAAGGCATAAAAACATAACAGATCAACATTTTAGAGTTCCATGAGATGTTGCAAGATTGTTTAGGCATGGAATAGGTGACCACATTATCGATCTGCTCACAAGGGATGGTTTCATAAATTGGACCCCTTAATCCAAATGCTACATTTATTTAATCTGAGCCAAGCACTAATTCACAAAATTAATGAGTAAAGAAACTTCCAAAGAATGTCACCTAAGAGTGAGAGGTTCTCTAGCTAAAATCATATGCAAGGAATCCAATGGAGATGACCGTTTCTCAATCTGTGTCTTGGTTTTCTTTATATACCAAGTTTCAAGTCGCATTTAAAACCATTTCAGGGAATCTTGGCCAATTCCTCCTCAGGGCATAAAAACCTAACGGAGCAACATTTTTGATTCCTCTAAGATGTTGGAAGGTTGTTTAGGCATGGAATAGGTGACCAAATTATCGATCCTCTCATGAGGGATGGTTTCATAAATTGGACCCCTTAATCCAAATGTTGCATTGTGTCAAACTGAGCCAAACACTAGTTCTCTAAATCAATGAGTAAAGGAACTTTCAAGGCATGGCACCCGGGAGTGAGGGGTTCTCTAGCTGAAATCCTATGCCAGGAATCCAATGCATACTATGATTCCTCAATTTGAGTATCGATTTTTGTTTTATGCCTATTTGTATGTGGCATCCCAAACCATTTCGGGGACTCTTGGCCAATTCCTCATCAAGGCATAAAATCCTAACGGAGCAACATTTTTTATTTCCATGAGATCTTGCATTCTTGTTTAGGCATAGACTAGGTCACCACAATGTCTATCCACTCCCAAGGAAGGATTTCCTAAATTGGACCCCTAAATCCAATTTTTTGCATTGCTTCTTACTGAGCAAAACACTAGTTATTGAAATCAATGAAAAAAAAAACTTCCAATGGATTTGAACTGGGAGTGAGGGGTGCTCTAGCTAAAATCCTATGCTAGGAATCCAATGGAGATGACGGTTCCTGAATCTGAGTCTCAATTTTCATGATATGCCTAGTTGTAAGTTGAATCCCAAACCATTTCGAGGACTCTTGGTCAATTCTCCTCAGGGCATAAAATACTAACGAAGAAACAATTTTGAGTTCCATGAGATGTTGCAAGATTGTTTAGGTGGAGACTATGTGACTAAATTGTCCATATTCTCCCGAGGCACGGTTTCATAATATACTTAAAACTGAGAAAAACACTAGTTCTCGAAATCAATGAGTAAAGCAACTTCTGAGGCATGGCACTCGAGAGTGAGGGGTGCTCAAGCTTAAATCCTATGTCAGTAATCCATCGAAGTCGACAGTTCCTCAATCTGAGTCTTGGTTTTATTTTTATGCCCAGTTGCAAGTCACATCCCAAACAATTTCAGAGACTCTTGGGCAATTCCTCCTCAGGGCATAAAAAATTAACGGAGCAACATTTTTTACTTCCGTGAGATGTTGAAAGATTTTTCAGGCATGGTCTATGTGAGCACATTGTACATATGCTATTAAGACACAATTTCATAAATTGGAGCCTTTAATCCAAATGTCACATTGCTTTAAACTAAGAAAAACACTAATTATCGAAATCAGCGAGTAAAGAAACTTATGAGGTATCACACCCGGGAGTGAGTGGTTCTCTAGATGAAATCCTATCTGATTAATCCATCGGAGTCAATGGTTCCTCAATCCGAGACTCATTTTTTGTTTTATGCCTAATTGAAAGTGGCATCTGAAACCATTTTGGGGACTCTTGGCCAATTCCTCCTCAGGGCAAAAAAAGATATCAGAGCATCATTTTTGAGTTTCATGAGATGTTGCAAGCTTGTTTAGGTATGGACTATGTGACCACATTGTCTATATTCTCCCAATACACGGTTTCATATATTAGAACCCTAAATCTAAATGTTGCATTGTTCTAAACTAAGAAAAACCCTAGTTCTCAAAATCAATGAAAAAAGTAACTTATGTGGGATTGGACCTAGGAGTGAGGGGTGCTCTAGCTGAAATCCTATGCCAAGAATCCAACAGAGACAACGATTCCTCAATCTGAGTCTCGGTTTTCATGATATTCCAAGTTTCAAGTCACATCCCAAACCATTTCAGGGACTCTTGGCCAATTCCTCAAGGCATAAAAACATAACGGAGCAACATTTTTTCTTTTTTTGATATTTTGCAAGCTTGTTTAGGCATGGACTAGGTGAAAAAATTATTTTTTTTCTCACGAGAGATGATTTCATAAATTGGACCCCTTAATCCAAATGTTGCATTGTTTCAAACTGATCCAAACATTAATTCACGAAATCAATGAGTAAGGAAACTTTTGAGGCATGGCACCTGAGAGTGAGAAGTGATCTAGCAGGAATCTTATGCCAAGAATCCAACGTAGACAATGATTTATCAATTCGAGTCTCAGTTTTGTTATATACCGAGTTGCAAGTCCCATCCCAAACCATTTTGGGGACTCTTGGCCAATTCCTCCTCAGGGCATAAAAACTTAATGAAGAAACATTTTTGAGTTACGTGAAATGATGGAAGGTTGTTTAGGCATGGAATAGGTTCTCACATTATCAATCTTCTCACGAGGGATAGTTTCATAAATTGGACCCATTAATCCAAATGTTGCAATGCTTCAAACTGACCCAAAACTAATTTGCGAAATCAATGAGTAAAGCAACTTTTGAGGCATGGAACCTAAGAGTGAGGGGTTCTCTAGCTGAAATACTATGCTACAAATCTAATGGAGATGACAGTTGCTCAATCCAAGTCTCGATTTTTGTTATATACCGAGTTGCAAGTTGCATCCGAAACCATTTTGGGAACTCTTGGCTAATTCCTCCTCAGGGCATAAAAACCTAAAAGAGAAACATTGTTGAGTTTTGTGAGGTGCTGCAAGGTTGTTTAGGCATGGAATAGGTGAAAAAATTATCGATCCTCTCATAAGCGACAATTTCATAAATTGGACCCCTTAATCCAAATTTTGCATTGCCTCAAACTGAGACAAACACTCGTTCTTGAAATCAATGAGTAAAGAAACTTTTGAGGCATGGAACTTGGGTGTGAGGGTGCTCTAGCTGAAATCCTATGCCATGAATCCAACAGAAATGATGGTTCCTCAATCTAAGTCTCAATTTTCATTTTGTGCCCAGTTGCAAGTGGCATCCCAAACTATTTCAGGTACTCTTGGCCAATTCCTCCTCATGGCATAAAAGCCTAATGGAGCAACATTTTTGAGTGCCACGACATGATGCATGGTTTTTTAGGCATGGAATAGGTGACCATAATTTCCATCCATTCATGAGACATGGTTTCCTAAATTGGACCCCTAAATCCAAATTTTGCATTGCTTCTTACTAAGAAAAACACTAGTTCTCTAAATCAATGAAAAAAACAACTTCTGAGGGATTGGAACTGGGAGTCCGGGGTGATCTAGCTACGATCCTATGCCAGGAATCCAACATATATGACAGTTCCTCAATCCAGGTCTCATTTTTCACGATATGCCTAGATGGAAGTTGCGTCCCAAACCATTTCGAGGACTCTTGTCCAATTCCTCGTCAGGGCATAAAAGACTAACGAAACAACATTTTTGAGTTCCGTGAGATGTAGCAAGATTTTTTAGAAATGGAATATGTGACCACATTCTCCATATACTCTCAAGGCATGGTTTCATAAATTGGAACCTTTAATCCGAATGTTGCATTGCTTCAAACTAAGAAAATCACTAGCTCTCAAAATCAATGAGTAAAGAAACTTCTGAGGCATGGAACCTGAGAGTGAGGGGTGCTCTAGCTAAAATCCTATCCTAGTAATCCATCAAATTCGACGGTTCCTCAATCCGAGTCTCGATTTTCATTTTATGCCCAGTTGCAAGTCTCATCCCAAACAATTTCAAGGACTCTTGGCAAATTCCTCATTAGGGAATAAAAAACTAACGGGGAAACATTTTTGAGTTCTGTGAGATGATGCAAGATTTTTTAGGTATAGAATATGTGACCAAATTGTCCATCTTCTCTTGAGGCATGGTTTCATAAATTGGATCTTTTAATCCAAATATTGCATTGCTTCAAACTAAGCAAAACACTAGTTCTAAAAATCAATGAGTAAAGCAACTTCCGAGGCCTGGAACCTTAGAGTGAGGGATTCTCTAGCTGAAATATCATCCCAGTAATCCATCGAATTCAATGTTTCCTCAATATGAGTCTTGGTTTTCATTTTATGCCTAGTTGCAAATCACGTCCCAAGCAATTTCATGGACTCTTGGCCAATTCTTCCTTAGTGCATAAAAACCCAACATAGTAGTAGTTTTGAGTTCCGTGAGATGTTGAAAGATTTTTTAGGCAATACTATGTGACCACAATGTCCATCTGCTCCAGAGGCATGATTTTAGAAATTGGATTGTTTAATACAAATGTTCCATTGCCTCAAACTGAGCAAAACACTAATTCTCGAAACCAACGAGTAAAGCAACTTCCGAGGCATGAAACCCAGGAGTGACGGGTTATCTAGATGAAATCCTATCTTAGTAATCTATCAGAGTTGGTGGTTCCTCAATCCGGCTCATTTTTTGTTTTATACCCAGTTGCAAGTTGCATCCCAAACAATTTTAGAGACTCTTCGCCAATTCCTCCTCAGGGCATAAAAACCTAAGGGAGAAACATTTTTGAGTTCCATGAGATGCTCTAGGATTTTTTAGGCATGGACCAAGTGACAACATTATTGATCTGATCATGAAGGACGATTTCATAAACTGGACCCCTTAATTCAAATGTTGTATTTCTTCAAACTGAGAAAAACACTAATTCTCAAAATCAATGAATAAAGCGACTTTCGAGGCATTGAACCCAAGAGTGATGGGTTATGTAGATGAAATACCACCTCAGTAATCTATTGAAGTCGATGATTCCTCAATTTGAGTCTCGATTTTCTTTTTATGCTCAGTTGCAAGTGGCATCCCAAACCATTTTGGGGACTCTTGTCCAATTCCTCCTCAAGGCATAAAAACCTAACGGAGAAACATTTTTGAGTTCCGTGAGATGCCGCAATATTGTTTAGGAATGGAATATGTGACCACATTGTCCATCCTCTCCCGAGGCATAGTTTTATAAATTGTACCACTAAATCCAAATGTTGCATTTCTTCTTACCGATAAAAACCCTAGTTCTCAAAATCAATGAAACAAACAACCTACAAGGGATTGGACTGAGGAGTGAGGGGTTCTCTAGCTGAAGTCCTATATTAGAAATCCAACGGTGATGACAATTCCTCAATCTGAGTCTCATTTTTCATCATATACCAAGTTTCAAGTCGCATCCCAAACCATTTCAGGGCTTCTTGGCTAATTCCTCCTCAGGGTATAAAAACCTAACGGAGCAACATTTTTGAGTTCTGTGAGATGTTGCAAACTTCTTTAGGAATGTATTAGGTGACCACATTATCGATATCCTGATGAGGTATGATTTCATAAATTTAACCCCTTAATCCAAATACAACATTGCTTCAAACTGAGAAAAACACTAATTCTTGAAATCAATAAGTAAAGAAACTTCCAAGACATGGCACTTAAGAGTGAGGGGTGCTCTAGATGAAATCTTATTCTAGTAGTCCATTGAATTTGATGGTTCCTTAATACAAGTCTCGATTTTCTTTTTATGCCAAGTTGCAAGTTACATCCCAAACCATTTTGGGGACTCTTGTCCAATTCCTCCTTAGGGAATAAAAACCTTAAGGCATGACATGACATAGCATAGAAAGGCAATCCATCATATGGAAAGACAATTCATGGAAAGTGAATGCAAGGCATGACATTGCAAGGCATGGTATGTAGGGGTATGGCATTTAAAGGTATACCATGTCATAGGAAGGCATGGAATGGCATGGCATGGAAAGGCAAGTCATGGCATGGAATGGCATGGCATGGAAATGCATGACATGTAAACACATGGCAAGGCATGGAATGCAAAGGAAAGCCATGGCATGGCATGGTAACACATGGCAAGGCAAGGCATGGAAAGGCAAGCCATGGCATGGAAAAGTATGGCATGGTATGGAATGACATGGCAAGGTAAGGCAATGCAATACACCTTGACACCTTTTATTATATTTTTGTCATAATTTTCAACCCTTTAGGGCTTGATGTATTGAATTTTTTCTTTGGAAGGATTGACATTTGGATGTGGTCTAGTTGAATGAGTATCGAGAGAATCTTCAAAATTACATATGAACTAGTTAATTTTCAAAGGACCTTTGAAGCATATTACAATGGGCCAAAATGTCCTACAAAAATATTCATTTGTGAAATACAAGAGAATAATATATATAGACCAATTAACTCTCAAAGGATTTTTATAGGCAAACATAATCATATATAACACACAATGAAGAGGGTTGGAACTTATGGTTATGTAATAGAATTTGCAATTTATATTTAAAATATATAACACATTTTTTTAGGATCTTTAATAACGTTTATTGGAATTGTTGCATGTTTTACAACATTGGAATGACTTCTTATTTGTAACTTATTTGAAAGTTTATTACATGGTATGTGCACTTTGATATGATGTAGTATGATTATGGTTTCGTTTCATATGTTGTAATATTATAAATATAACACAAAAACTACATATTGCATGAAATAAATAATAAATTTTGATTTTGAATGTTCTTTTTGCAGAACATGAGTCATCTAGAAGATCCAGTTGATCCTCATGAGATAGATCGAGATTATAATGGGTCTGATACAGACACAAGAGTTGATTATGATGAGTCAAATGAATAAGACACTGTGAATGATGACGATGACAACCACAATGATGATGACCTAGTTGTTGGTAGTATCCAATGACATTGATCATATAGACTCCACCATTGATCATTCTTGTATATCATTATGATGCCTCTATTACGTTTTTATTCCCTGAGGAGGAATTGGCCAAGAGTCCCAAAAATGGTTTGGGATTCCACTTGCAATTAGGCATAAAATGAAAAACTAGAATCCAATAGAGGAACCATTGACTTCAATGGATTAATGTGATATAATTTCAGCTAGAGAACCCCTCACTCTTGAGTGCCATGCCTCGAAAGTTGCTTTACACATTGATTTCAAGAACTAGTGTTTTGCTCAATTTGAAGTAATGCAACATTTGGATTAAATGATCCAATTTATGAAATCATGCATCGGGAGAAGATGCACAATGTGGTCACATAGTCCATGCCTAAAAAAGCTTGCAACATCTCACAGAACTAAAAAATGATGCTCCATTAGGTTTTTATGCCCTAAGGAGGAATTGGCCAAGAGTCCCCAAAATCGTTTGGGATGCCACTTGCAACTGGGCATAAAATGAAAATCGAGACTCAGATTGAGGAACTGTCGACTTAAATGGATTACTGAGATATTATTTCATCTATATCACCCCTCACTTCTAGGTGCCATGCTTGGGAAGTTTCTTTACTCATTGATTTCGAGAATTAGTGTTTTGCTCGATTTGAAGCAATGCAACATTTGCATTAAGGAGTCCAATTTATGAAATCGTCCATCGGGAGAAGATGGATAATTTGGTCAAGTAGTCCATGCCTAAACATACTTTCATCATCTCATGGAACTCAAAAATGTTTCTTCATTAGTCTTTTATGCCTTGAGGGGGAATTAGCCAAGAGCACCCCTCACTCCTGGTTCCAATCCTTTAGAAGTTTTTTTTTTCATCGATTTTGAGGACTAGTGTTTTTCTCAGTAAGAAGCAATGCAACATTTAGATTTAAATGTCCAATTTAGGAAACCATGAACTTGGAGAGGATGGACAATGTGGTTACATAGTTCATTCCTAAACAAGCATGCAACATCTCATGGAACTAAAAAATATTTCTCTGTTAGGCTTTGATTCCCTGAGGAGGAATAGGCAAAGAGTCCCTGAAATGTTTTGGGATGCCACCTGGAACTGGGCATAAAACGAAAATTGATACTCAGATTGAGGAACCGTCAACTTCGATGGATTACTGGGATATGATACATCTATATAACCCCTCACTCTCGGGTGCCATGCCTTGGAAGTTGCTTTACTCATTGATTTCTAGAACTAGTGTTTTTCTCAGTTTGAAGCAATGCAACATTTGGATTAAGGGGTCTATTTTATGAAATCGTCCCTAGTGAGAAGATGGATAATGTGGTCACCTAGTCTATGCCTAAATAATCTTGCAGCATCTCACGAAACCCAAAAATGCTTCTTCGTTATCATTTTATGCCCTGGGGAGGAATTGGCCAAGAGTCCCGGAAATTGTTTGGAATGTGACTTGCATCTGAGCATAAAATGAAAATCGAGACTCGGATTGAGGAACCTTCGACTCCGATGGATTACTAGTATATGATAGGATTTAATGTTGGTAAAAATACTTGCAGGAGGTTACAAAATTCCAATATGCTACTCAGTTTGGATTTTATGCCCTCAGATCAAATTGGCCACATATCCCTGAATGGTTTAAGGAGGCGAGTTGCAACTCACGATAAAACTCAAACTGGGACTCGGATGCATAAACTATTAGTTGCATTGGATTCGAAGCACCAGGTTTCAGCTAGTGGGTCCCCTATGCTATCATTCCATCAATAGAAAAAACATTTGTTGGAGTATCTCTGACATTAGGGTTTTTTTCAATGGGGCATAGTGCAATTTCTGAAGATTAGGTCGATTTTCAAGAGCACCATGCCAACGTTTTTGGCTATTGCAGTTGCATGGACCTTGTTCAAACAGACTTGTGGGAGATTACATAGCTTTGTTATGCTACTCGGTTTGGATTTTATGCCCTTGGACCAAATTGGCCACATGTCCTTCAATGGCTTGAGGAGGTGAGTTCCAACTATCGATAAAACTCAAACTGGGACTAGGATGCATAAACCGTTAGTTGCATTGGATATAGAGAACCTAGTTTCAACTGTTGGGGCTCCTACCCTATCATTTTGTCGACTGAAAAACAATTTGTTGGAGTATCTCCAACACTAGAGTTTTGGTCAATGAGGCATAGTGCAATTTCTTAAGAGGAGGTCAATTCTCAAGAACACTGTGTCAGGTATGTTTGGCTAGTGTAATCACATGGGCCTTAGCCAAACAGACTTGCATGAGCTTATGGAAATCTGTTATGTTACTCATTTTGGATTTTATGCCCTCGGACCAAATTGACCACATGTCCCTAAATGACTTGAGGTGGAAAGTTGCAACTCTCGATAAAACTCAAACTGAGACTCATATGCATAAATCATTAGTTGCATTAGATTAAAAGCACTTGGTTTCATCTAGTGGGGCCCCTACGCTCTCATTTTGTTGACCGAAAAACCATTTTTTGGATTATCTCCGACACTAGGGTTTTGATAAATGAGGCATAGTCCAATTTTTGAAGATGTGTTTGATTGTCAAGAATAGTTTGTCAAGCATTTTTTGCTAGTGTAGTCACATGGGAATTGGCCAAATAGACTTGCAGGAGCTTACGAAAGTCCATTATGCTGCTCGGTTTGGATTTTTGGACCCTGGACAAAATTGGCCACATGTCCTTGAATGACATGAGGAGGCGAGTTGCAACTATCGATAAAACTCAAACAAGGACTCAAATGCATGAACTGTCAATTGCATTGGATCCATAGCACTAGGTTGCAGCTATTGGAGCTCTTATGCTATCATTCCTTCGACCAAAAAACCATTTGTTGGAGTATCTCCAACACTAGAGTTTTGGTCAATGAGGGATAGTGCAATTTCTGAAGAGGAGGTTGATTTTCAATAGCACTATGTCGGGTGTTTTTGGATAGTGTAGTCATATGGGCCTTGTCCAGACAGAATTGCGAGAGCTTATGGAAGTGTGTTATGCTACTTGGTTTTGATTTTATGCCCTTGGACCAAATTGACCACATGTCTCTAAATGGCTTGAGGAGGCGAGTTCTAACTCATGATAAAAATCAAAGAGGGACTTTGATGCATGAACCATCAGTTGCATTGGATTAAGAGCACCGATTTTCAGCTAGTGGGGCCCCTATGCTATCATTCCGTCGACCGAAAAACCATTTGTTGGATTATCTTCGGCACTAGGGTTTTGGTCAATGAGGCATAGTGCAATTTATGAAGATGAGGTCGATTTTCAAGATCACTTTGTCGAGCGTTTTTGGCTATGGTCTTGGTATTGGTATGGTATTGGTATTGGTATTGGTATGGTATGGTATTGTATTGGTATTGGTATTAGTATGGTATTGGTATGGTATTGGTATGCATATCATTGTCCATGCATACCATTGTGGTATCCAATGGTATTGATATTGGTACACAATGATATTCATATACAATGGTATGGTATTGGTATTGGTATTGGAAATGTTATTAGTATGGTATGGTATGGTAATGACAATGGTATTGGTATGCATATCATTATCAATGCATACCATTGCAATGTAATGGTATGAAATATTGGTATTGGTATCGGTATGGTATTGGGTATTTTTATTGGTATGCAATGGTATCAGTATTGGTATTTCCATGCAATCATATTGGCCATATTGGTATGTAATTCTATTGGTATTGATATTGGCAAGGCATAAGGGTATTGGCAATGCATATTGGTATTGGTTTTGGTTTTGGTATTGGTATGTTATTGGTATGGTATTGTATGGTATTGTATTAGTATGGTATTGGTATGGTATGGTATGGTATGATACATGTATGGTATTGGTATTGGTATTGGTATGCAATGGTATTGGTTATATTGGTATGCAATGGTATTGGCAATGGTATTGGTATTGGTATTGGCAAGGCATAAATGTATTGGAAATGCATATTGATATTGGTTTTTGTAAGTTTTAAACCTATGAAGTAAAACACTCCATATATATTCTTAAGAAAAATAGAAATTAATGAATGGCTCATACACATAGTACACTGAGATTTATACCAGAAACCCTTAATTGGGAGAAAACCTTTCAACGCTTCATTGTATTAATTTTACCATTCACCATACAATATATATACAATGCTTTTAGGTATTTCATAGATACTAAAACCATAATCCCTTAATGTGGGATTAATTTTAAAAACCGCTAAAAATAGAAAAATCCACTAAAATAACAAAAACGCCCAAAAAACAAATTTTTAGGTGTTGCCCCAAATGTTGCAGGTAATCAAGGGGGTCATACTTGGCCCCACCTAGGAAGAACCCGATGCACACGACAGAAAGAGAATTACTATAGGGATTGTCAGACACAGCTTTCGAATATGACGCATCCACACACATACATATGCAAAGAATATAACACATACCCAACATTCTCCCACTTGTTGTTTTCTTTGCATCCGGGGGTCCACAGGATTATATAGTCAACAATCTAGGGAAACAATGCCCATTGTTACTCTACACCAGGAGAACCTTTTTGTGATCAAAGACTTTGTCAATCAATCTACAACATTCTTCAAAGTGTTAACCTTTTCCAGCAACACCCTCTTTTCTTCAACCATGTCTCTCACAAAGTGATACTAAACATCAATATGCTTTGTCTTCGAATGATAAGCTGGGTTCTTTTCCAGGAATATTGCACTCTGACTGTCACAATCTAATTTCACTACCTATTGTACCATCCTAATACCTGAACACAATATTTGTAACCATACTTCTTCCTTGCTTGCATGAGTGGAAACCATGTATTCAACTTATGTAGTTGAGAGTGCCACTACAACATGTATTTTTCTCATCCAACTCATTTCTCCTCCAAATAGGTTAAACAGATACCCACTTGTAGATCTTCTACGTTCAATATCTCCAACCCAATCTGCATCAAAAAATCCATGTATGTCCACCACTCTATCTAATCCTAGTCTTCCTTGGTAGCACAATCCATAATTGGTAGTGCCATGCAAATACCTGAAGACCCTCTTTACTGTTTTCCAATGCTCCTTCCCTAGTTTTGACATATACTTGCTGAAAACTCCCACTAGATGTGCAATGTCCGGTCTAGTACAGACCATTGCATACATCAAACTGCCAATTACACTAGCATATGGAACATGAGACATGTCCTCTTCTTCTTCCAGTGTCTCGGGACACTGATCTGCAAATAACTTTATACCTATAGGAATAGGAACTTTCACTGGTTTACGTCCATGCATATTAAACCTATGCAATATCATCTCAACATATTTTCTCTGATTCAACCATAGTTTCACATTTTCATGATCTCTTTTAATCTCCATTCACAGAATGAAGTTAGCAGCACCGAGATCCTTCATGTCAAATTTGGAGGAGAGATGTGATTTCACCTCCTTGATAACATCCATGTTATTTCCTACCAACAACATGTTATCAACATACAACACTACGTAAATGAATTGATTACCAACCTTCTTGGAATATACATAGTGATCAACCCTTCTTCTTACAAATCCCAATCCAAGAATGTATGTGTCAAATTTTTGGTACGACATCCTAGGTGATTTCTTCAGACCATATAGTGACTTCTTTATCTACAAACAAGCTCTTTCATTCCCTTCACTACAAAGCCTCCTGGCTACTTCATGTATATTTATTCTTAGAGATCCCCATGTAGGAATGATTTCTTCACATCCATCTGTTCCACTTCAAGATCAAAAGAAGCAGCAATAGATAAAAGAAATCTAATAGATGTTAACTTGGAATTAGGATAAAAAATCTCACCGAAGTCAATTCCCTCTACCTGGGAATAACTTTTTGCTACTAAGCGAGATTCTCATTTCTCCACTTTACCTTCTGCATTAAACTTCTTCTTAAACAACCATTTTCTATGAACATATTTTCTTCTAGCTGACAACTCAACTATATACCATGCATCATTCTTATCTAAGGCATCCATTTCTTCAACCATGGCCTTCTTCCATAGTTTACTATCCTATGAATTCACTGCTTCCCTGACAATTCTGGGATCATCATCAGTAATAGATAAAGCAAAATTGGAATGAAAATCATGTGGACTATACCTTTCTAGTTGCCTTCTTTCTGTCACTGATCTCTTCAATACTAGGGAATGAGGTTCTTCTTCTTCTTATGATTCATCTTCTTCAGATGATTCATATTTTGCATCATCCAACTCAAGCTCTATTTTCTCAGGTTCTTCTTTCCTTGGTAGAAATTCCTATTTGGAAACATCTTTTATCTCTCTAAAAACAACATCATGATTGTAAGTGGTCTTCTTAGTTTTTGGGTTCCAAAGCTTATAACCTTTCACACCATCTTTATAACCAATAAAGATACACTTTTCAACTTTTTTTATCCATCTTACTCTTATTTTCCTTTGGAACATGTACATAAGCACCACAACCAAACACTCTAAGATGTTCAAGAGAGGGTTTCTTTCCATTCCATACCTCGTGTGGATTTTTATCATCCAGTGATAATGAGGGAGATCGATTGACCGGGTAGCATGCTGTACCCACTCCCTCTACCCAGAATTCTTGTCCTAACTCGGCACCACTAAGCATGCTCCTTGATTTTTCCATCAGTGTCATGTTCATCTTTTCTGCAACTCCATTGTTCTAAGGTGTGTATGGAGTAGTATTCTACCTTGCTATACCACACTTCTTAGAGAATTCTTTGAATTCATTTCTGTAGAATTATCCACCATTATCTGTCCTCAATACCTTTATTTTCTCCTCTATGTGCTTTTCTAACAAAGCCTTAAAATCTTTAAATTTATCAAATACCTCAGATTTCTTTCTAAGAAAATAAATCCATGTGTTCCTTGAGAAATCATCTATGAATAAAACATAATACATAGATTTACCTAGTGATAGAACAAGAACAAGTCCAAACACATCACTGCCTATCAACTCTAAGATCCCCTTTGCTCTTGTAGCACTAGATGGAAATCTTACTCGATTTTGTTTTCCATATATGCAATGTTCACAGAAATCAAAATCTAGAGTGCATTTAGACATACCCTCAACCATACCTTTACCGTGTAGTGTTCGAAGGTTGTTTTCTCCAATATGCCCCATTCTTTGATGCCACAGCATGGTCTTCTTTCCAGGGATAGTATTGGTCTTATCTTCTTTATTTTTCTGCTAAGGGAAAGCATAACTGTTACACCCATTAGTATAAGTTCTTCCCAATAACTTGTACAAATTTCCACATGGAACTCCCCTCATCAACACCATTGGTCCTCATACCATCTTGCAAGTTACTTTTCCAAATACAGTATCCACTCCTGCATAATCCAACTTGCTTACATATATTAGGCTCTTGGCTAGTTTTTGAATGTGCAGAAACCTAGGGAGAGTTCTAATCCTTCCATATTTAAGAAACAACTTAAATCTTCCACGTCCCATGATTTTGGATATCACGTCATCTCCTAGGAATACATCACCACCATTATATTTTCCATATTCAGAGAACCACTCCCTATGAGGAGTCATATGGTATGATGCACCTGAGTCGATAAACCATACATCATGGTTTGCATGTGTACCTGTAGATGCCAGGTAAACATAACCTCCTTATTCAGTGGAGGTTTTCACTTCGGTGGAAGAGGTACTATCAGATCCCTTTGGTTTATCAACCTTGTTAGACTTGCAATCTTTCTTATAATTCCCTATTTTACCACACTTCCAACATTTCCTAAAATATTTTCATGGAGACTTAGATGTACTTGTATATTTAGATCTCCCCACCAAAGACTTACTAGGATTCCTGTCTTGAGTATGACCTCTTACAGATAAATCATTTTTGCTATGACCATCCATTATTTTTCACCTCATATCTTCAAATAGCAAGGATGCAACTACATCCTCATACTTCAATGTAGATTGAGTGGTACTACAAATTGCTACAACCAGATTATCCCAAGAGTATGGAAAAGAACATAACAAAGTAATACACTCATCTTCTTCTGCAATCATAATATTAACAAAGCCAATTTGACTTACCAGAGTATTAAAGGCATTTATATGTTCTGTCACAAAATCTCCATCTTCCATCCTAAGATGATACAACTTCTTTCGAAGAAATAACTTATTTACCAGAGACTCTGATTGATACAAATTCCCTAACTTATCTCATAGTTCCTTGGCTGTAGATTCTCCCAAGACATTCAACAAAACCGAATCATCCAGGTAGAGTCGAATAGTACTCCTTTATCCTTTGTCCAACTTCTCCCAATCTTCCTTTGACATAACAATAGGTGGTGTACTAGTAGTTTGTGTACCAGTCAACTATGTGCCAGTAGGCTGCATACCAGTAGGTTGTGTACTAGAATCCACAATGATCCATTGTTATTTGTCTACAAGAAGGTACTCCATATTGAGATTCCATAGCTCAAAGTTTTTACCGTTGAAATTCTCTATCTCGATTCTAGAAGAGCTCTCCATTTCTCTTTGTACACTCAAATCTCCACTGCAAAAGCTCCCACTAAACCCAGGTTTATCACAGACCCAAGATACACTTTATCTATCAAGATCGATCCAAAACCTCAACAATAAAAGCATCCCCCTGAAGCCAAAAACGATCTCTGATACCACATGTAATTTTTAAACCTATGGAGTAAAGCAATGCATATATATTCTTAAGCAACATAGAAATTAATCAATGGCTCATACACATAGTACACAGAGATTTATATCAGAAACCCTTAACCGGGAGAAAACCTTTCAACGCTTCATTGTATTAATTTCACCATTCACCATACAATATATATACAATGATTTTAGGTATTCTGTAGATACCAAAACCCTAATCCCTTAATTCGGGATTAATTTACAAAACCGCTAAAAATAGAAAAGTTCGCTAAAATAGAAAAAACGACCAAAAAAAAATTTCAGGGCGTTGCCCCGAATGCTGCACATAACTAGGAGGGGCCATACTTGGCCCACCCTGAGGCCCTCCTAGGAAGCGCCTGATGCACACAACACATAGAGCACTACTATAGGTATCGTTAGACACAGTTGTCGAATCTAACACACCCAGACACACAAATGCAAAGAATACCCAACAATTTTTGTATGGTATTGGTATGCATATCATTTCCAATGGATACCATTGGTGTGCAATGTCATGCAATGGCATTGTTATTGGTACACAATCATATGGTATTGGTATGGTAGTGGTATCTTTATTGGTATTGTTATTGTTATTGGTATCCTAATTGTATGGTATCATATGGTATTGTATTAGTATGGTATTGGTATGGTATTGGTATGGTATGGTATGCTATGGTATTGGTATGGTATTTGTATCGATATTAGTATGGCATGGTATGGTATGGTATTGGTATTGGTATGCAATGGTATTGGCAAAGGTATTGGTATTGGTATTGACAATGCATAAGGGTATTGACAATGCATATTGGTATTTGTTTTGGTATTCATATAATATTCGTATGGTATTGGTATGGAATGGTACTGGTATTGGTATTTTTGTGGTATTGGTATGGTATGGTATTGGTAATTGTATGGTATTGGTATGGAAAACAACTATTAGTGAAAAACAACTATGTTAGAGAAGGTCCAAGGGAAATAAGGCCCTATGAATGTTGGATGGGCATCCAACTTATCCAAATAGTAGGAAAATATAAATAAATTAAACAAAAGGGGAAAATCCCTGCTAGGAAAACTATGTTTTTTATCAGGAGCCACAAAACAAGGGCTAGTATTTCCAAACTCCATAAATTGCAAGGAACATTCCAGAAGTTCATAATATTCAAAGGAAATAAAGGAAAAGGATGCCCAAACGGGGAGTTGTTGACAAAAACTAGGGAAAAAACAAGGCAAGGGATCCTTCAGTAATATTGATACCTCGTTCTCCATCTATATTACAAAGTTGGTCCAATTTTTATTTTGTGACATTTATTTTTCAAAATGAGTTGGATGTTGACCATATTTTTCCTCCTGTCAAAACATGGCACATGGACTAGTTAAACTAATAAATATGTAATCATTTACTTTTTCTAGGAAATAAAAAAAGAAAAACATTTCACATAATAAATATACATACAAAGGTGCAAATCAAGGCTTGTAAACCTTTTTGGCCTCTATGCTGTGTGTCTCAAAGTTTTGCAAGCCTATATTTGGAGGCTTTGTCCTGAAACATAAATTAAGTCAATTGAACTATGCACGAACAAAATATAAAAATCGTTCAAGAAATTTGATATAATATTACGAGAAAATTTAAATACCTGGATACTCTCCTCACCAAAGTTCCTCCGTGCATCTGACTTGTCATATGATTTGACAAGTTATTTCCATACTTTTATACTGACATCAATTGGCCTTTTTTTGAGCCTTAGATCAGGCGGGAGTTTTTTTATCTTCTTTATTTGATTGCACCTAAATCTCTTGGAATTCTAATAAATTTGTCTTTTTGCCTTTTTTACTGACTAACCTATGCCAAATTCAAATTCCATGTGATGAATTACAACTTTATGCAGGTGCATTGGTATCTTTGAGAACGACAAATGGAGATGGTATTTGAACCATTGAAGGAATGATTCCTTTAACCTGTTCACAAAAACCTTCACGGCATCTGACATTCTGATTTCGCCTAAAACCATATCATATTATATCCTTGTATCATAGTTCCCAATGCAAGTTCCAAAACATGGCGTGGTGGATGAAGTTTGGTTCCCAGGAGTGGCTTCGACATTGAAGGTCTTCACTCTTTATTCCATATTCTTAGAGCTCATCATATATGATTTCCTCGATTTTTTGCTCAATCCAAAAGTGTTTGGGGAATCAATTGATTCTGTTTCATAGGGTTGATTTGCTTGCAATGTCACAGGGATATTAGTGGATTGTTTTTTATGTATTTTTCAAGCAGTCACCCTTCACCCTAGGAAAAAACCATCATGATGGAGTCAAATTGTAGTTTGAAATTGAGTTGGTCTATCTCCTCTCACCCTAAGAAACACCCAAATCATGTTGGAATCACCCTAAGAAACACCCAAATCATGTTGGAATCACCCTAAGAAACACCCAATACGTCTTGGATTCAAAATGTAACAAGAAATTCACTTGAGTTATCACGCTCTATCTCCATTCTCCCTAAAAAACACTCAAATCATGTTGGAGACAAAATGTGGAAGGGAATTTAGTTGGACAGGTCACAATATTTCTCCATTCGCCATAGCAAACTCCCAATTTGTGTTTTTGTAATTCTTCCCTCCAAAATGTCAAAATTTTCCCCTTGCCCATGGATATATGCATTTTTTAGGTTTTACATATAAGTGGGCATATTCATCCCCTTGCTTGCGGATATTTTCATTTTTTTTAATTTCTACATATCATTCGATGCTAAATTGGGCACCAACTACCCATATTTTAGTGTCGATTTATCTCCTTAATTTAATCAACTATGGGATTCTTAATGGGTGCAAAAAATGCCAGGGATTGCACCTAAATCTGGTCAAAACGTGTCCATTTTGGGCCTAAATAGAAATGGGATAAATGGAAGAAAAACTCTCTCCATAATGTAACATCATAACAATGGAAATGTAGTTCCTCTAATGAAAATGTGATAAATGGAAGAAAAACTCTCTCCATAATGTAACATCATAACAATGTCTAAAACCAAGATGTTTGAAACAATTCCCAAAGACTTGTATTTATAGTTCTTTAGTGCATGCAATTGGATTCAAACTTGCTCTTCATGTAGTCAACATTGTTAAAACCCTATTAGTAGGCATGCTTTGTTATTCTAACCATTTTTCATCACACTTGTATGTGTGATGTCATTTTCCTTCTTCCATGTGGTTACAAAATCTTTTATTGCATGGTGTATGTATTTATTTAGGGAAAATCCATGTGGTAGTACAAAAATAAGGTTAGTGCAATGTCTTAATAAATTATCCTATTGAGGGGCATATTTCACTTTTTTTGGCATGTTCCCAAGGCTTGTGTTGTTGCATAATTGTTGATGAACCAAGGTGCACCTACATGATTGATTTATGTACCATACATGATTTGATCACAATGTGACTACATCAATGTGCTAACAGATTCCCTCATATGTCTGAGGTTTAGGAGAGAAACGTACGATCAGAATACATAGATTGTTTCATTTTTTATTAGAGAGAGAGAGAGATAATAGAGTATGGATGGGAATCACCAACAACAAAAAAGAGTATGTATGGATTTTTGAGAAAAGATTATGGATGGGAACCACTGACAACTAATGCATAAGTAATCACAAAATAATTCTTCCTATGCTTCACTATCTATCCCTATGGTTTGGTTGGTATATTGTTGGTATTGGTATTGGTATGGTATAGTATGGTATTGATATTGGTATGGTATTGGTATGCATATCATTGCCAATGCATACCATTATCATGCAATGGTATGCAATTGTATTGGTATTGGTATGCAATGGTACAATATTGCTATGGAATTGGTATTTTTATTGGTATGCAATGATATGGTGTTGGTATGTTATTGGTATGTTATTTGTATGGTATGGTATGGTATTGTATTAGTATGGCATTGGTATGGTATGGTATGGTATGGTATGGTATGGTATTGGTATGGAATTGGTATTGATATTGGTATGGTATGGTATGGTATGGTATTGGTATTGGTATGTGTTATCACTCCACCAGTACTCCCAAGGCTAAGAAGGAGAACAATAGAGGTAGCCACATAATAAGATTTTGGTTTGGTATCTATCCCTATCAAACCAGAGAGGTATCTCTCTAAGGTAACACTTAATAATATAAACTAGAATGCAAAAGGATTTTAGGCTAGATATTTCAGATCAATGAGGGTTTTGAAATTATAGGTTTTGTTGGACTAGAAGATGAAATCCTGGAACTAGGACAATACATCTGAGGGATCAGTTGTAAAAATTTAAAAAGGGGAAAGGTATCTATAACTAATGTCCCAAAAGAATATCATTGTAGTGTAAGGATGAAGGAACTAAAGATAAATGAATTAGTGAGCATAAGATATGAATTCACTAACTAGAAAATAAACACATCACTGCTAACACTCAGATAAAATAGATCATTGAATTCAATGAATTCTGTTTGATATTTTTAGAGATCTAAAATAAGAAGAAAATAATATGGCACAATAAATATTCACATAAGAAAATATAGAAAAAAAAAGGAACATTAATCATAAAACAAGATTCCCTGTAAAATAGCTGCAACTTCTGATTTTATTACTGTCAAAATAGTACACTAGCTTACCAGTTATCACTCTCACATGTCCAACCCTTCTAATGAATTCATCAAGTGTATATATAGAAAATACAAAATGTGACACCTCATAAGGTCGAAATTCTATTCAAAACCCATCATAAATGCATTTGATGAATCATCACCTAAAGACTAGGATAGTTGAAATAGTTTCCACAATTTAGAAAAGAGTTTAGGAGAGCATATCTCACTCATTAATTAGAAATCTCCTCATAAAGAGAGGAAAACCCCAACTAAGAATCCCAAAATATACTTAATAGATTACAAATTTTGGGCATAAACGGAAATGGGATAAATAGAAGAAAAACTCTCTCCATAATGTAACATCATAGCAATGGCAATGTAGTTCCTCTAATGCAAGTGGGATAAATGGAAGAAAAACTCTCTCGATAATGTGACATCATAACAATGTCTAAAACCAAGATGTTTGAAACAATTCCCAAAGACTTTTATTTATAGTTCTTTAGTGCATGCAATTGGCTTCAAACTTGCTCTTCATATAGTCAACATTGTTAAAACCCTATTAGTAGGCATGCTCTATTATTCTAACCATTTTTCATCACACTTGCATGTGTGATGTTAGTTTCCTTCTTCAATGTGGTTACAAAAGATTTTATTTCATGGTGTATGTAGTTATTTAGGGAAAATCCATGTGGTAGTACAAAAATAAGGGTATTGCAATGTCTTAATAAATTACCCTATTGGGGGGCATATTTCACTTATTTTGGCCTCTTCCCAAGTATTGTGTTGTTTCATAATTGTTGATGAACCAAGGTGAACCTAAATTATTTATTTATGTAACATCCATGATTTGGTCACAATGTGACTACATCAATGTGCTAACATATTTCGTCATATGTGTGAGGTCTAGGAGAGAAACATACGATCAAAATACATATATTGTTTCAATTTTTATTAGAGAGAGAGAGAGAGAATATAGTATGTATGGGAAGCACCAAAAACCAAAAAGAGTATGTATGGATTGTCAAGAAAAGCATATGGATGGGAACCACCAACAACCAACGTATAAGTAATCATAAAATATTTCTTCCTATCGCTCACTATCTATCCCTATGGTTTGGTTGGTATCGTGTTCGTATTGGTATTGATATGGTATAGTATGGTATTGATATTGGTATGGTATTGGTATGCATATCATTGCCAATGCATACCATTTCCGTGCAATGGTATACAATTGTATTGGTATTGGTATGCAATGGTACAGTATTGGTATGGTATTGGTATTGTTATTGGTATGCAATGGTATGGTATTGGTATTGGTATTGGTATGGTATTGGTATTTGTATTGGTATTTTATTGGTATGGTATGATATGATATTGTATTCGTATGGTATTGGTATGATATGGTATGGTATGGTATTGGTATGGAATTGGTATTTATATTGGTATGTGTTGGCACAGAGGCAGACCCAGGGTTCAGCTCCAAGAGAACACCAACAAGACCTAACTAATGGCCCTTTTGGTAACACCTGCAAAGTAGATGCAGTCTCACCTGAAGCAGTTATGAGGGGGTGCAGGGAAGACATGTCTACAACCAAAGGGAAGATCAAGTGGATTTAACACAAGAACAACACAACATTCATATATCACTCATCAGCTTAGATGTATTCTGCACATCTACTTATCAGATATAAAACAGTAATACAATCACAGTATATCAATAAAAAATATAAAATAACAATCACACACAACACAAGATGTACGTGGTTCACCCTCTCTCTAGGGCTACGACCACAAAACTGTGCTATGATATATTAAGGTAAAGCATATATTTATTGTCTACGCTCTTAGCTAGCATATCTTCCTTCTTTCTCCTCTCTTTTTCTCCCCTCCCTGCGCACCCAACTGTAGGCTTGATCTTTACACCTAGCTGAATATCTTACAATACCATAAGGCTCTCACTCTTAACACTTCCCTCTATCACAACAATAGTCTCTCCCAACAACAACTAGATCAATCAATAATAACAATGACTATCTTAACACCAACCCAAACTAGGTGTTCTTGGCCTCTATTTATACATTACAATAGCTCACCGACATCCTTAGTCCGAAACCTAGGTGTCCAAAACCATAGATACTTAAAACCTAGGTGTCTAAAACCCTAAGTCAACTTGACCTGTGTTTTCAGGGCTTCACCCTCCTGTCTTTCCTTCCTTATCATACTGTGCTTCAAAGAATCCAATGGTCTATTTTCCTTCTTGTTGAGTTGTCCGCAATCCTTCTTTATTTCTTATCTGTCATCCTCAATCTCCTCGTCCAATGGCTTACTTCTCTCCGTATTTTCTTCTCTTTTGCTCACTTCGACCCAGTAATAATCACTATGTCTTATGTGAAGTTTGCATTATCCCTTTTCTTCCTTGATATTTGCTTTCTTCCATAACCAAGGGCCAAGAGGACCCCAACACTCACCCGTGACTCGTCCCGAGGCACTTAAGATATGAGCTTCCTATTTTACTTTGACTCCAGACT
Source organism: Picea engelmannii (assembly GCA_009831015.1). Taxonomy (NCBI): domain Eukaryota; kingdom Viridiplantae; phylum Streptophyta; class Pinopsida; order Pinales; family Pinaceae; genus Picea; species Picea engelmannii. The sequence continues at coordinate 31,991 of ML799388.1, forward strand.
TCACAGTGCAGCCTCTACTTTCTGCTCGATGTCACCTCTTTTTCCCTTGTGCAGACGTATTTTCTATGTCTGGTACCCAGTTTCAACTAAACCTGGTACCTAGACCCTTTTCTTCATGCTTTTACTAAGAACTGCGGGGCAACTGGTTGTCATAGTACAATTTCAATCGGCCCCCATTCACCAAACCTTCCTTCCATTCTCCATTCAACATTTTCAATTGTGCAGCTCCTCCCTTTGTAACATAAGTGATCTCTTATGGCCCTAGCCAATGCATTCTGAACTTTCGAGGATTTTTTATGAACTTTCTATCATATACTAGTACTAGATCACCCTGTTTGAATGCATTCTTCTTGATGTGCTTGTCATGATAGGCCTTCTCTCTTTCCTTCTATACCTACTGATGGAATGCTGCAATGAATATATATTCCTCTAGTTCAACCAGCTTTGGAAGCCGCTCTTGAACAACGCCTGGGTCATCCATATCTGTAAAGGTAGAAATTCTCAGTCTTGGTACCAAATACTCCATTGGAACAATATCTTCGAGACCATATACCAACTTGAAGGGGGTTTGAATTGTCAGCTTCTTTCAAGTGGTTCTATAGGCCCATAATACTTCTGGTACTCTTAAATCTCAATCATCCCTGTTCACACTGCAAATATTGGTTAGTGTTGTTTCCAAAATATTGTTGAATACTTCAACTGTCCCATTTTCTTTTGGTTGGTACAATGTGCTCTTCTGATGGTGCATTGAAAATTCTTCAGTCAGGGATTCAACTGTCTTATTGATGAAATGTGTTCCTTGATCAATCATAAGGATCTTTGGGAATCCAAACCTAGTTATGATGTCATCAAATATGAAGCACGTAGCTATAGTTTCACTACATTCCTTAACTACTCTTGCTTCAACCCATCTAGTCAAGTACATTGTAGCTGTAATTATGTACCTTGCTCCTGTGCACTTTCCTGGTGGGTTTATAGGTCCAACAAAGTCAATGGCCCACTTTTTGAATGATTGTAGGGTTAGTTGTGGTATCAATGATATTTCATATCTTCTGGATGGTTTACCAACTCTTTGGCATACATCGCAGGCCCTAGAATAGTCTTTAGCATCTCTGTGTAAGGTAGGATACCAAAGGGCAGCTCTAAGAACCTTCTACACAGTTGCTTTTCCTACGTAATTTGCTCCTGCGATTCCTTCATGAGATTCTGCAAGGATCAATGGTTTCTCTACCTCCATAACACACCTTCTTAATGTCTCATCAGGTCCCACCTTGTATAGATTTCCAGCTATAAGGGAGAAGTCGGCAACATGCACTACTAACTATTTATTCTGAGGAATTGTGTAGTCACTAGGTGCCATTCCTATTGATAGGAACTAGACTATCTCGGTGAAGTGGTCATCAATATTTCTAATGGCCAATAGATTTGCATCTGGCAGTGCATCCTCCAGACTTGTCATCTCTTCTCCATGTTCCAACCTCAACAAGTGGTCAGGACCTTTGTTCATTCTTTCTAGCTTTACTATGATCTCAAAATCATATTCTTGAAACAACAGTATCCATTTGCATATCCTTCCCCCCAACATTGGCTTGTTGACTAGGTATTTCAGCCTGGAGTGATCAATAAACATTTTAAAGTGTCCTCCCAACAAGTAATATTGAAATTTATGCAATGCATACACCATGGCCAATCCTTCTTTCTCTGTAGTGGTGTAATTAATTTCTACCGTGGATAGCTTCCTGCTAGAAAAGGTTAATGAGTGGTCAATATCTCATCCTCCCAGTTGTGCTAACACAGGTCCTAAAGCAATTGAAGACGCATCAACCTGCACATGAAACTCCTTAGTCCAATCTAGGAAGACTAGAATGGGTGCAATAACCATTTTATGTTTCAGTGTGTCGAAGCTCTGCTGCCATTCTTCTGTCCAACTAAATTGACAATCCTTCTTCAACAACTTATCCATGGGTGTTGTAATCCGAGCATGTCCCTTAATGAACTTCATGTAGTATCTTGTGTGTCCCAACGCAATGCGCAACTGTTTAACTGATGTAGGAGGGGGTAGATCAACTATAATGGAAATTTTGGATGAATCAACCAACAATCCCTCTTTGCATACAAAATGACCTAACAGAACTCCAAATGGTGAAAAGAAAATACATTTCTTCAGGTTCAAAGCAATTTGACACTGCTTGTATTTATCCAACATTAGCCTTAGACATTCAATATGATTCTTCAATAAACTAAAAATAGTCCAATCATCAAAATATGCTTCTAGAAATTTATGCAGAAATTCCTCAAATGCTTCGACCACCACCCTGGAAAAGATGGATGGGACATTCTTCAATCCGAATGGCATCACTGTATATTGGTAGGATCCCCATTCTATTGCAAATGTGGTCTTATGGCGATCTTCCTTGGCAATCTGGATCTGATGGTATCCTGAAAATCCATCTGTAAAAGAATATACCTCTTGGCCTCCTACATTATCTAACACTTCACCAGTGAATGGTGTAGGGAAGGGGTCATGCAAAAAGGCATCATTCAGCTTTTTGAGATTTACATAGATCTTGATTTCTCTTGTCTTCTTGTCTTGTACCACCATAGGGATAATCCACTCTAACTCTTTGACAGGTTCTATAATTCCTTCTTCCAACATTCTGTCAAGATTGATCTTCACTTTTTCCTTATATTTAGGGTTCAGTCTGTAAGGTCTCTATTTAACTGGTTTTTCATCTCTATTTAAATGAATCCTCATCTCTCCCATAGGTCCTTTAATGCCCTTCATATTAGTGAACTTGGTTGGAAACAAGTCCTCATATTCATGTAGTAACTCTGTAATTTTGTCAATGGTAGCAGCATCTCAGTAATCTCCAACATTTGCAAACTTTGGAGTCTGCTCTGTTCCAATATTGACCTTCTTAATCTTGCTCGGCTATCCAATAAATGGTTTTTATGCCCTGAGGAGGAATTGGCCAAGAGTGATACAAACATACCATAACAACCTTTTTGTATTGTTTCCTCATCTGATACCCCTTATATGTGTTTGGATTTTGATAATGTGGTTACGAATAATGAGGAACTCTTTGCGACCCTTCCAACCATGAAACTTTCACTGGATTCATAAAGTTGTTGTATGTAAAGCTTCATCCTAGTGACCCGACTTATTAGTCTTTTGAATTGATACAAATGTAAGTTCTTCCTCATACGACATTCCACATTTAGAATCTCCATATGCAACAAACTTCTTCCTACTAAATGAATGCACCCGAGAAGACAGATTGTATTCGAGCTGCCGCTTGTGCATAATTTCGTACTACGGAAAGAGAGTCTTTAAGTGATAGTTGATCTTCTCCACCTCCATCTAGTGGGATAATTATGTTCTCTGCCACAGTTTCCATGGATTTTTCACCAACAATACTTGTCGATACACTATCCATGATATTTTCTTTAAATGTCAGTGAAATGAGATGACTAGTCAATTGTGACTCTGCTAGGTAAACAACCATGTCTTTATGTCTCTACTTAGAAGCCAAATCTGCTAGTGTAATACCTGTAGGGAAATCTGTCACTGGACTTGGTGATGCACCTAATGTAACAAGTGCAGCCAACATTTGTTCTCATCCATGAAATGCAGCCCAATGAAGTGCAATATAACCACATGTGTCTCGGATATTAAAAATGAAACCAACAACAACTTCAGCTGCTATATGTATAGCTCCTTGACCCTGATAAAGTAAAACTTTTGGGCCTTTCCCAACCTTTGGCTCTTGACCAAATTTCAGGATAAGGTTCAACCCCAAGTTATCACTAAAGAAACCAAGTGTCAAGGGAACACTATTTACATAAGGCACCAAGGAGAGAACATTTGGATCTTTACCTTCTTCATGTCTTTGGTGCAGAATCCAGTCATAAAGTTTTTTCTTAAATAACTTGTGCATTAAATGTTCTCTGGTCTTATCAAGAAACAAAGTATACTATTTTGTGGCTCTCTGCATCTTTACCCACTCATCTTCAACATTTTCCTTCAGAGAACATATTCTACTCTTCAAGCTACATTTCTCACAATCATTACTTTTGCAGTATCTATCTTTATTATCCAAGCTCAATGACAATGATTTTCAAAACCTTATCTGAAGAAGTATTATATCTGTAGACCCTTTCTCCATCTTCAAACCAACATTCACATATCCAGATAAACTAACTCGATACTCAAACTCACACACTTCACTACATGCTAATTTTCCTTCCCGCGGCCAATTCAAGAGGTTTAAAGGACTCCATAAGCATATCTTACGCTAAGAGATAAACAGATTAAAGAATGTGTTTTCACAAATCAATGTGACCAAGACTTGTAGCAGTTCAATGATCTAAGATAGCTACTCTGATGCAAGGTGGGAGGATCCCTATGTAGCTATAATTGCACCCAACAACTATAGAAATATGTGGAAGACAATAACAGGCCTGCCAGAACAAAATCTTTTAAGATTCTAAGGTATATCCACCACTTAATTATGACCATTGTACTAGTGCTTTCCTATCAATAAATATTGTGCAAATACATTGAGTACGTTGATACAAAGCCCCATCAATATAAGAAGTGGATTGATTTATGCAAGAGAAGACATAGGAATTTCGAAATTGAGGCCACTTATAAAGAGGGAGAACCTGTCAAGGTTTTGGATGTTTGGTAGAGTTAGTGGTGAAATTACAATTTCAAATTTGCAAAAGTTAATAAACTATAAATGTGGTGGCAGACTTCAAGGTACTCACTTATTTGGATAAGTATAAAGGAATCACAATAAAATTATTAAAATTATATGAACCAAATAATATAACATAACTACATTGATAAGGTATAACAATTTCTTTTAAGTGTTATTTAGGTTGTAGCATATTAGCAATTATAAATTTTATTTATTTTAATTGATAACTATATTTAAAATTCAAATAAAATAAGCACAAATGTCAGTCAACTACACTCTGTTGGAAAATAATAATTAAATAATTTTGTTCACTACTAATAGATTTCAGGTGATGGTTGTGGCATTGTCACATTGTTATATAAACCTTCATAAATTATGGTGGTAAATATCTATTGTGGATAATTGCTAATAGATTTCAGGTGATGGTCGTGGCATTGTCACATTGTTATATAAACCTTCATAAATTATGGTGATAAATATCTATTGTGGATAATCGCTAAGGTTATCCCTTCTATATCTCATAAAGTTAGGGATATATCTAATATCTCCCAAGATTATTGTTAGATATTAGATATATCCCTA
>ML799388.1:84918-118886 GCA_009831015.1 Picea engelmannii
ATGGCATCCCAGAGTCCTGTAGGATGGTACAATATGTATGATTGGGTAAATATATATTTGATGAGTAATGTATGCTATATTTTATGATTTTCCAAGGTAAATCTAAAACATTCCTAGCTTGTCTTTAAATACACTTGAAGAAGGGATTAATTTATTTGTTGGCGCTTCATGATTTGGTGTATATATATATATATATATATATATATACAACACTTCAAATTTTGGTTTAATGTTGATTTCTTCACGATCCTAAATTGTTTGTAGCACTACAATCATAAATAAGCAAGTTTTTATGTAATCTAATTTCTTTTCTAAAAAATCACTTACATATGGGCACATTTGTTTCACTGTCTCGTGGGGAATTTGTTGGCATTATAAAAATACATCTATATTTGGTAAAATTGAATCTAAAACGTGGTCCTCATTGTCCTAAATTTATTTATATAGGCAACAAACTTGTGTGAATATTTTCTTGTAATTACACATGATAAATCATGTTTTGGGGTAACCTTGGATCAAAATTTTAATGTTGTCCTAGACATTTTTGCACCCCATATTTGCAATTTACTTAATAACATTTGCATATTTTGGGTGTCATAAGAAATTGTATTTCTTCAGCACAATACGAGATGGTTGATTTCATGAGTACCAACATCAAATTAAATTGATATTGTACTTGCATAAATCTAGTATAATATATGATAGATTGTTGCAATATACACGGTTTTGAAATTATCTTCTAGTCTTTCGAAAAACATATGTTGAACACTCGAAAAAATTACATTGATATTTTGACCAATGGTAGTTGATCATTAGAGGAACTTTTGTTTCTCTTTCGACAAACATACGTCAAAAGATTGACAAATGTATGTTGCATGATCGACAATAGTACGTCGATATATCCATGAATATTAGTCGATCATTAGAAAAAAAATTGTTGTGCTTCACACTTTATTTAGATAAACATTAGCCTATTTTTCTAGGTTTGCATTTCCACTAACACATCATGAGAAACCATCATTAACTTTAACTCACCCTCTAGTATTTGCAAGTATTTTAATTTTGAGTCTAGGTTCATTTTTTTAAAGTTATGAAGTCTCTTTAACATATGCTTCTAGTGCCACTAAACCCTATAAGTCATCAACAAGTATTTGAATACATCCCTTCTGTTTGATCTCTGAGTGTTTTTGTGTGTTCCTAGATCAATTTTCTTGAATGTTGCAACTATTCCGCCTGGTTCTAGAGGGTCTAGTAATGGCTATGTAAGTTTGTTCCTCCACTTTTCAGTTATGGAGCAAGGAAAGTTGTGGTCTAAGCACAATTATTTTGTATATATAGTCCATGCAAATACTCTCTAATCATTTTATTTACATTTGTGTGAGAAATATACATGTGCAATTTTATTTTGCGAAGTATTTGAGTATTTTAATGTTCAGGTAAGATGAGTGTTGGAGAAGTTGGTATCATATCCACTTACATATCAACTATTTCTTGAATAAGCTGTAGTAAATATTTATATCTATATATGTCAATTAAAATTTAGAGAATCAGTGGCTCATATGGCCATTGGAAGGCACAAGAAGACCTAGTCAGTCAAATATCTGCATCCCTTATTGGTCTAAAGTTTCTTATGATACTTTCAATTATTTATAGCATAAACTTTCATAAATGGATTATGAATGTATTTCATACCAAAATTATTTATTGGGTTTTGATAATTATCTTTCAGAAAATATCACCAGGCAATAACCCTTACAAAATGGCTCTCTCTGACATTTAATAACAATGTATGAATCTCAAATATTAATATTAACCTTCCTAATCGCATAGGTTTACAATATTAACCTTATTACTCACATAGGTTAATAAGATTGAAAGAAATTTGATGGTAAGACATTTCAAATAGATGGAATTGTAGAGGCTTGTAGGATTTCATCTTTTCTCGTGACTCCATGTGAGCAGAGATGGAACCCTAGAGTCCTATAGGATGGTACAATTTGTATAATTGGGTAAATATACATTTGATGAGTAATGTATGCTATATTTTATGATTTTCCAAGGTAAATCTAAAACATTCCTAGTTTGTCTTTAAATACACTTGAAGAAAGGATTAATTTCTTTGTTGGTGCTTCATGATTTGGTATATATATACAACAGTTCAATTTTGGGTTTAATGTTGATTTCTTCACTATCCTAAATTGTTTGCAACAATGCAATCATAAATAAGTGAGGTTTGATGTAATCTAATTTCATTTCTAAAAAATCACTTACATGTGGGCACATTTGTTTCACTGTCTCATGGGGAATGTGTTGGCATTATAAAAATGCATCTATCTTTGGTAAAATTGAATCTAAAACATGGTCCTCACTGTCCTAAATTTATTTCAAGAAGCAACAAACTTATGGGCATATTCTCTTGTAATTACACATGATAAATCATGTTTTGGGATAACCTTGGATAAAAAATTTAATGTTGTCCTATACATTTTTGCACCCAATATTTGAAATTTACTTAATAACATTTGCATCTTTTGGGTGTCATAATCAAGTGTATTTCTTCAACACAATACGAGATGGTTGATTTCATGAGTACCAACATCAAATTCAATTGATATTGTACCTAGATAAATCTAGTATAATATATGATAGATTGTTTCCATATACACAGTTTTGAAATTATCTTCTAAATGGTTAATGCACTATCATTCCATTAGTACCTCACATTGGGTAAAATTGCAAGACACACTACACACGCCAACATTAAATCATCACTCTTGACCACTCAATATTTCCCTCTTCTACCATTTGCAATATTGTTGGGTTTGAACATCTACAACTAGCTCACATCTAATTCAACATATTCCACCTTGGACATCTCAGACTACTCGTGTCGTGCTCTTTGTGATCTAATTTTAGGATTTCCTTGAGAATTTTAGGACTTGCACCTTTGAGTTAGTTAAGTGAGTTTACCTTAAGTTTACCATTTTCACTCTATACTCAAATGATTTAGATTGGATTGACATATGGATTCCACTATAGGCTAGGTTTTCCTTACTTTTAAGTTTGGGGAAATCTATTGAGGTCACAATGGGTATTTTTCCTGATAGTACCTCTGGGGTTTCCCACAGAAGTTAGGAATTTTCTTCCTAGGGTAGAGTTTGAGAGATAACAAATGAAACATCAGTACAAAAATAAAAAGTGGATAAAACATATGGTTGTTCCTAGAGATTTCTACAAAGTTTGTGTTGTTGGGACATCTGGATTAATGTCTTCATATAACCTTTTTAAGTACTTAGGCTCGAGGATTAGATCCTTTCCTCGGATCTAGTAAATAAAAAGCACCATTCAGCTTGGGTTTCTATGAAGAAATGAAAAGAGAAGATATGGTGTATGTGTTAGATGACTATCCATGACATTAATTGTAGGTATGTTTAGAAATCCAAATGGTAGTTAACAATAAAGCCATGATCTTTGTACAAAGTCAACCAAAAAAAATTGAGTGCCAACAATATGATGAGGTTTCACCCTTCAATATGCATAGATGCATACCTCAACATAAGAAATAAAACCATAATGATGGGTTTCTAGAGCCAAGGAGATGAAAATGTGTAATGAGTTTCTAATAACAAGTAAATTCGTAAGACTCCAGGTATTCAATTATGGATTTTTTTTTAAATTTTGTGCATAACCCGCAAGACTTTCAAAACAATTTTCAATTAACTTTCTAACAACATACATTGCAAGATCGAAAAATACAGATGAATTTTCGACGTACATTTTTCGATCTTCTGATGATATTTTTTCAAAATAATGACAACCGCACATCGAAAGATCATTGAACGATTAACATGTCTAGGTTTTACCCTCATAGATATAAGGAAAATGTTTTTTGATCTTTCAACCAAAGTTAGTTGATCATTAGAGTAAGTTTTGATGCTCTTTACATGGTATTTCGACAAACATATGTTGAACGCTTGACAAAAGTACATTGATCTTTTGACGAATCGTAGTCGATCATTAGAGGAACTTTTGTTTCTCTTTAGATTCTCTTTCGACAAACATACGTCAAAAGATCAACAAACGTATGCCACACGATAGACAATAGTACACTGATATATCCATGAATATTAGTTGATCATTAGATGAACTTTTGTTGTTCTTCACACTCTCTTTAGATAAAAATGCGTTTACAGATCGAAAAACGTACATTCGAAGATCGACAAATGTAAGTCAAACGATCAAAAAAAGTACATCGATCTTTTGTTCAATGTTTTTCAATCATTAGACAAACTTTTGTTGTTCTATACATGCACTTTGTGTCGATATTCCAACATAAGTTTGCATCGAAAATGTTGTTGGAATAGCGATGATCAGTTGTTCGTCAATAGTGTGACACATGTCTAACAATGAAAACAAATTTATGTGTTCGTTGGAAGCTCAAAATCTTTATCACTAAAAGTAGGATATTCATAAGAAAAATTAATAAACTTCAAACACAATAACTAAAACATATATATTTAAAAATTATTAAGTAGTAAATTTTATCGAGAACATAATTTCTAATTAGATTTCCTCATTTTCAAAGAAGATTAAAAATCACTCATAATCATAAAAGTGTACCATAATTCAAAAATAAACAAACTTTTATATTGTTATCAATTTATGAATTCACAGTAAACAATTTTAAAAAATTAAAAGTATATTTTTTCTACAAATTAAATTATGAGAATATTATTTTTAATTATAAAATATGTTTAAAGTAAAATCATAAAAATATATGCCGACGAAGAACCCTAGCGCTCTGCAACAACAACGCCCCGTGATCGTTTGATGCGCGCTCTGACGCCTTCTCTCTGCCACCCACCTTCCCACTCTGCAGAATAGAACTTCGCGTGATTCCTGCTCATCCAGAAATGAGCACGGGTGAGGGGGGGAAACCCCCTCATACAACGACATAGCCGCCAACGACAGAACTAGTATCCGTGCTAAGAGGCCTACCTTCGAGCTGCCGTCACATATGAGGGAGCAGCTCTTTACCCAGGAGCAAAGCTTCAGCAAAGAAATGGAACTCGAGCCTAGTACATCCCATCCACAAGCTTCCAAAAACTGGCTGCCAGGTAAGTGTATTCCACAAATGGAAAAACCACCACTTTACCATATTAAATAGACTAGGGTGGGGGAACATACCTAGTTTATGATGGACCATGCACTAATAGGCAAATTCCTGGGCCTATGGTCGATTGAGAGAGATCTCACTCGCTAGATCAAGCATTGGTGGAACCCTAAAGGAGATTATGAAGTCCAGCTCAGCTCCAAGGGTTTCTTTACAATTATCCTATATAACCTAGAAGACAAGGACAAAATATTTGAAAATGGACCATACTTCTATAACTCAGTGGGCTTATTTCTAAGATTTTGGACCGATAGATTCAGTCCAGAGAAAGAGGACTTCTCACGGGCCCTGGTCTGGATCCGGTTGTACTCCCCGCCCCAGGAATTCTGGCTGGAAGAAATACTAATGGGCATAGGAAAAACGGTGGGACAATATGTCAAAGCTTCAGAAGCTACACAAATAAGAAAGTATACTTCATATGCTCGTATCTGCATCTACATGGACATATTGAAAGCCCTGTCGGGCTCCATCACACTGGAATACCAGGATGAGGACTGGAACCAGACAATCGACTATGAACATGTACCCTTTCGATGCAGGAAGTACCATGAGCACAACCACCTGTTCAGAGAATGTCCCTTGAATTCCTCAGCCCCTAAACCCTCTGAAGCCAAGCAGAAGGAAGGATTTACTAGTGTCGTAGGACGACGAAAGAACCCCTCAAGGAAACAGAACCAGATCTTGGCCCCAAAGGTCCCCTCCAAAAATTCCTTTGATGCTTTGAATCAGATACCGAAAGAAGCAGAATTACAAAACCCCCTCTAAGCATCCACACAAGAGAAAGGTAAAATCTCTGAAGAGCCACATACAACCCACCCAAAGGAAACAACTCAGCCAACACAATCTGGCAGGGACGAAGACACCAATATGCTTATGGATGAAATAGATATGGCAGAAATAGACCTAGAAAAACTGGAGGAAGCCCTCAATCAGAAAGATCTGCAACATATTCCAATAGAACAACTCCGAAAAGTGCATAAAGTGTTTACCAACTCCACGACGGGTTCCACAGCTAGGCTGGGCATCTCGACGGATCCCAACCCAAAAACCAAAAAATATACCAAGGAAAACAAGAGGCGAGGACGTAAACCAACCCAACAACTCATCAAGGAGGCAGGGCACCTAATGATCAATTCTGGCCAGATACAGAGGCTATCGGAGGGATACCTCCACCCCCCTCCACCATCCACATGATGAAGACAATATCTTGGAACATCAGAGGTCTTAATGGAAGATCCAAGCAACGGATCCTCCAATAATGTATTAAAATAGAGAAACCAGATATCCTACTACTGCAGGAAACCAAATGTGCAGGACGGGAGGCAGAAAATATTTTTTTAAGCAGCTAGAGAGGCGGGGATTTCCTCTTTCTAGACTCAGTGGGAGAGGCAGGAGGACTGGCCATCCTCTGGAATCCGCAAACGGTAACTTTGCTCCATCCCTTCTCTACAAGAGACACCTTAACTGCCTATTTCAAAACTGTAGCTTCCTCCAAGGAAGGAGCCATCACAAATGTTCATGGCCCACAATCTATCCAAGATAAGGAAAGCTTCATGCAAACGCTTCATTTTGTTCAAACCCTCATACACACGCCACACTGGATAGTAGGAGGCGACTTCAACATGATCCTAACACTGGAGGAAAAAAGTGGAGGGACAAAACGGCTGGAGCAGGACAGTGGCAAGTTCAAAACCCTAATAGAACAATTAAATATGGTGGACATGGAAACCCAGAATGGAATATTTACCTGGTCCAATAGAAGAATAGGGCACCAGCATGTGGCCTGTAGGTTGGATCGCTTTCTAGTGACCGAAGCCCTCCTTGAAAGTGACCAGGCAATGGAAGAAAATATTGTGCCAAAATCAGGGTCGGACCACTGGCCCATAGCCTTTTGTCTGGACCCAGAACTCTCTCCTAGGCCCAAGCCATTCCGCTTTGAAAAGTTCTGGCTTACTCACCCAAACTTCCAACAGCTGGCTCACACTTGGTGGGGCCAGGCAGAAATAGATCATGGCACTCACATGTACAAGTTTCAGCAGTGACTCAAGAACTTTAAAATACTTTTAAAAGAATGGAACAAGTCTTCATTTGGAAACATTCTCCTCAGGAAGAGGGAAATTGAGAATCAACTTGAAGAACTTCAATGCACTTTCATAGCAGGGAGTCGAACTCAGAACCTGGTGTGGGAAGAGGAATAACTTATGGCGGACTTAGAGGCCTGCAGAGAACAAGAAGAGATCTTATGGAGGCAAAAATCCAGGGTTCAATGGCTTAAAGAAGGGGAGCACAACACAAAATTCTTCCACAGGGCAATGACGCACAAGAGCTACATTAATCGCATTACCCAGTTGGAGGACGACCAAGGTGCCCCAATAAGGGATCATGAGCAAATAGCGGAAGCCCTTAACTCCTTCTATCAAGACCTCCTCACAGAGACCAACTCAAACAGGGAGGAGGCTATCCAAAAAATCACCCGCCACATACCCAGGCTAATTAAATCTGAGCAAAATAGAGCACTGCTAAGGCCTATTTCTCAGTCTGAAGTGGATTCTGTAGTAAAGGACATGTCCCCAGGCAAAGCACCAGGCCCTGATGGATTCACAATGGATTTCTTCCATTATTGCTGGGATATGATTAAGGAATATGTCTGGCGGGTAGTAGAAGAATCAAGAACATATGGTCAAGTTCTCTCTGCTTTAAATGCAACCTTCATCACTCTCATCCCCAAGGAGGAAAGGGAAACTCACCCGAAGAAGTTCAGAACAATCTCCCTCTGTAATGTCATTTATAAAATAATCACAAAGATTATTGCCAATTGCCTCAAACCGCTCCTGCCGCTCATTATCTCCAATGAGCAATCCAACTATGTGGAGGGAAGACAAATCATGGATAGCGTTATACTGGCCAATGAGGTTATCCACTCCTTAAAAACGAGCAAAACACTAGGTATGCTTATCAAACTTGATCTATCAAAAGCTTTTGACAGACTAAGCTGGCAATATATGTGGTCGGTTCTGGAATCCTTTGGCTTCTCTGATAGCTAGGTCGATTGGATTCTCGAGCTCACTTCTTCTTCCTTCTTTTCTATTCTTGTTAATGGCACACCTTCCTGACCTTTCCACCCTTCTAGAGGCATTAGGAAAGGAGACCCTCTTTCTCCTTTCCTCTTTGTTATCATGGCATAAGGCCTAGGTCGCTACCTCAAAGTAGTGGTCATTGAAGGTTCTCTCACCAGGCTGCCACTCCATAACATCCATCTGGCACCCTCGCATAGCCATTTTTTCGATGATACCCTCCTCATGAACACCCCCACAGTTAGAGAAGCCACCAAGATTAACTCAATCCTCTATGACTTCTCGGACGCCTCAGGCATGCTGCTCAACTTGGAAAAGTCAAAGATTTATTTTTTCAACACGCCAGCCTCGGTTCAGGCTCACCTCTCAAGACTTCTAGGCATTGCAGAAGCTCCCTCCCTTCCACTTACCTAGGCATCCCCCTCACCGGAGAGTCAGCGAAATCTATCTCTTGGAATAGTTTTCTCTTGTCCATAGCTAACAGGCTGAACAACTGGACCTTCAGACCACTGAATATTGCTGCCAGAATGGTCCTGCTCAAGTCAGTCCTGCAAGCTCTGCCCATGTATCTTTTCACTGCTTTGGCTGCACCCATCTCTGTCATCAAAGCCATCAGGAGTCTCCAACGTAATTTCTTGTGGAAGGGACACCATAATAACAAGAAATGGGCTTTAGTTGGATGGGATAAACTTTGCAAACCCAAAAAATTTGGGGGGATGGGTATTCAAGACCCAGGGAAGATGAACCAGATCATGGGAGCCAAGATGTGGTGGAGATGGCTGCAACATCTGCAAGAACTCTGGGTGCAGATATGGAAACAAAAGTACACCCTAAACGTTCAATCTGACCAACTAATCAGATTCAATGAATAGATGCAAGGATCCAACATTTGGAACACCGCCTGGCAGAATCTCCCTCTAATATAGCAGCACGCCTTCTGGGAGTTAAAAAACGGTGAAAGTGCACTATTCTGGAAGGATTCGTGGCAACAGTTACCCCCTCTTGATTACTTGGAAAGCCTCCACCCTCTCAAGCTTAAGCTACAACAAAACAACTTCAAAAAGGTTAATGACTTTTGGCTCCCAACTCAAGGAAGACAACCTTGGAGACAATGGAAAACCAGCAGAACAGATTTACAGATCACGGAGGATTTAGACCTTAAGTCGTGGCAGGATTGCATGCAATACAGGAAAATTACCACTAAAGAAGGGACGGATATACTTCGGTGGGGCCACTCCACCTCAGGCATTTTTTCGATCAAGGAAGCCTACCACCTTCAAGGGAATCCCCCAGGCCAAGCCCCTGAATCAATCTAGAGAAAAGTCTGGCAACCTTTTCTCTGGCCCAAGATTTCCTTCTTTCTATGGCTCACAGCTCAAAACCGTATTCTCACTTGGGATAACCTCCTAAAGAAAGGTTTTACAGGCCCCTCTAGATGCACCCTCTACCAGCAAAGTGAGGAAACCATGGAACACCTCCTCAACAACTGCCTTTACAGTCAACAGATTGGGGATTGGGGAGCTCAAGCCATGCAATGCTCCCAACGGAATCGCAACAGTATTCAGGATACCCTAGTTAATTGGGAAACAATCTCCTTCCGCAACCCAATTCTCCAGCGCATCTAGCAGTTGCTCCTAGGATTTACACTTTGGGCAATATGGAAGGAAAGAAATAAAAGAGTCTTCAACTCCAAAATGTCCCCCCCTATCACCACTTCGGAGAGGGATAAACGGCTCATCCGTGAAACCGTTCAAAGTAAATCTTGGCTCCAAGAAGATATGCAGTGTAAGCCTGAGCAGAAGATTATTCTTGAAGGCTGGAACTTGCAAATGAGCATGCAAACACAGGGGAAAAACAAAATCAGGCAAGCTAACAGTCCCATGGATTGGGCCCCACCCCCATCTAGTTTCCTCAAGCTCAACTTCGATGGGGCCTCCAGGGGTAACCCTGGACCAGCTAGTTTTGGGGCCGTCCTTAGGGATCACATGGACAAGATTATTCATATGATAGAAGGCTTTCTGGGTGAAAATACGAACAATGTGGCAGAGCTCACAGGACTAGTAAAAGGAATCCAAGTCGTTGTCCAACATCAACATCTGCAGTTAGTCATTGAAGGAGACTCCCAACTAATAATTCAACTCATCTCCAGAATCCTTAATGGTCAGCCCCCCTGGAGGATCTCCCCCAGTTGGAGACTCTCTAGACTTCTGGAAGACTTTGGGGATCTCATCCATCCCAATCTCACCCTTATCCCCTCTCATGTGAAAAGAGAAGCTAACAAGGTTGCAGATCTCCTAGAAAATAATGGAATTGACGCAAAGGCAGACTCATCTATTGGCAGGCCCACGCTTCTGAAGAAACATGCCTCTCTAGGCAATGCAGCGACCTTGCTAGCAGAGACTTCCCAGCCCCAGATCGGGTGACACGCGGCGAGGAGGTGCCACCAGGCTTAGCGCTAAGCCTGGGCTTAAATTCCGATGGCTGCCACCCACACCCCCGCATTTACGATGTGGGACGACCATAGCAGTAGCATCACAATGGAGGGACTCCTCCCTCATGCGACCATTTACAACCTCTGCGTACTTGGGGTTAAAGGTAGTTAAGTGTTCTCGGCATCTATTTATGTGTTTTCATTTGAGCCCGGACAAAGCGGGACTACTCCGGCTTCGGCTCTGATCTTCGCCTGGAGGCTCTGGTGCAATCTTGCATTCCTCTTGCCCTGGCTCACTACCCTTACATTGCATCTTGGCAAGGATCTTCTGAGTAGCTTGTCTTTGTGTGCACCGAGACAGAGATGGCCTACTCGTGCTCTGTACCTGTAATAGCTCGCGTCTTGGCTCTTACGCTTACCTCTTCACCCCCTCTATACACTCATTCATCCCCAGGATACCATGGCTAGAAAAAGAGGAAGACCTCGCCATGGCTTAGCTTGGAATGCCCACAAGGCATAGCGGCGACGGAAAGAGAAAATTGAGCGTGCTCTGGCTTTGGGAACCTCCATGCTTCGCAAGAAGGCTCGGGCTGAGAGATTGGCTGTGCTCGCCACCATTGTTGAAATGGGAGTTGGCTGCAGCAGGGAGGACATGGAAAGTAAGGAGGCTGGAACAGAGGATGTGTATCCCACCTGTATTGTGGAGGAGGACCCGTTTATGGAAGACCTATCGACTGCGGAGGAGCCCCGCGCCACAGTGGTGACCCGCAGGGAGGAAAGCAAAGCCAATTTGGGTTTATATGAAGAATTCCCCAGCTGCATTGTTGAAGAAGTTTCTTGGCAAGCTGTGGAAGCAGAGATGAAAATGGACAGCACTCGCTCGGTGAGGAAGGATGTTGAGAATGGTACGAAGCAGAGGGAGTTCAACGACACGGGTGGCGGTCTACATGGCTTTATCCTTTGTGACAAACACCTGTCCTTAGTGTTCTAGCTCCGAGGCCATATGTCTGACCTGGAGCATAGGTCTCTCCTCATGGGCCAACAACTGGACATGCTTCTCGATGCATATTCCAACATCCCAGCTTGGCGGAAGTGCCCCCTCTGCGCGTAGACTTTTGCCATCCCGACTGGGTCCATGTGGCAGACTGGAGATGACGACAGGTCACCGAGTACCTAGGTTTTTATGTTCTCTTGGTTTTTTAGTCTTTTTATGCTACTTTTTTATGTTCTTTTGGACTATATACATCTGTCCTGGTTTCCTCTAGGTAGGACAGATGCCACTACCACACAACTGTTATATTCTCTCCACCTATGTTGGTTTCCGGTAATCGTCAACATTTTTGGTGACTTAGACCCTTTACACTGTATATCTTGTTAAAGTTTTCTGGTAATATAATATAGCAGGATCTCCCCCTTTTTTATTTAAAAAAAAATAAAAAATCATAAAAATATTATCTTCTAAATTTTAAAATTAATTTATTAATAAAGATTATTTTCCCTATTCAACAATTTTATTTAGAAAATAACATTTTGTATTTTACAAAAAGATCTATGAAAAAAATATCATAAAACAAAGACTATTTTTTTTAATTATAAAATATGTTTAAAGTAAAATCATAAAAATATTATCTTCTAAATTTTAAAATTAATTTATTAATAAAGATTATTTTCTTTATTCAACAATTCTATTTAAAAAAAACATTTTATGTTTTACAAAAAGATCTATATTAAAAGGCAAAAAATATCATAAAAAATCTATAATAAAAGGAAAAAAATATCATAAAACAAAATATGGGAATGCTTTCAATGAGAGTTGAACTTATGACCTCCCGCTTACTAAATAGGTGCTCTAACCAACTGAGCTATGAAAGCAGCAGATGTAACGAGAATTCATGGTTTAGCACTTTTGGAATTTTAATGAGACTATCCAATCAATCTAACCATCTTAATAATGTTGAACAATGTCAAAGCTATCTGAATCCGAGAAAAGCCATAAAATGAGTTATATTTAAGCAGTCTGAAAACATGGATCACAGGATTTGAAACAACACGGTCAAACCAGAGATTAATGGGTAAACAATTGGCATGAGACCAACCTTCATAACAAGTACGATATCGTTAAGGCGAGGCATCTTTCACCCAAGGGTGAATATGTTGCAACTATCCATTGAGTTCAAAATATGAGTGAAAAATATCATAAAAAAAATATTCAAGAGGAAGAACAAAACCAAATTTATTTTAATAATAATTAAAAAATAAATATGGTATGGTTTGCAGTGGAGCGTTCCTTTCTTTGTGCATGTTGTGTGTTATGCCGGTCTCTGTTGTGTTGTGTCTTGGTGTACCTTTTTGTGGTTTTGTGTGTAAATATTATGTATTGTTATTGTGATAACTGAAAGTAAGGGAGACACGATTACATTTCGACTTCATCCAAGTGGAGAATCGCTTTCAGCCTGAATATTGTCATTCTTTGTCTTCCACAATATTCAGGATGTGTTGTATCCTTTGGTCTTTCTTTATTTTAAGGAATCGCTGAATATTGTAAGGAATCGCTTTCAGCCGTTTCCTTTGGTCTTTCTTTATTTTCCACAATATTTAATTTTTCCCTTTGGTCATTTAACCAAAATGTGAATACCCTGCTTTCTTTGTTATTTGCAGTATATTGATGAGACGACATTGATTTGTTATTTGCAGTATACATATGAGATCGCATGGAGCGGAAAAGAAGAGAGCACTTTTTTTTTTCAGGGTTACATTTTAGGGATTCTTTTCTTTTTATGATTTAGGTTTTTTTAAGATGAAATTGGCAAGCGGAGGGAGGTGTGAAAACCCTGAATTTCTCTATTTTTTTTGTAATGCAGGGCATGCAAGGTTATTCATTTATCCGTTCGTTAACTGAAGACGTGCGGATAGGGCATGTGGGGAAAGGAAAGATGCATCCAGAGCTATATTTTCTTTGTAATGCAAGGTTATCCATTCCTTGACTGAAGACATGTGGATAGGGCATGTGGGGAAAGGAAAGATGCATCCAGAGCTATATTAAAAGGTGTATTTGTTTTTAAAAAAGGTTTTTTTTTTTCATTGAAAAGGTGATTTAAAAAAAATAAAAAATTAATAAAAGGTGAGGAAAAGGTGGGGCTGATAAAGCATTTTGTATTAAATCTTTTGTAAAACCTTGTTAATATTAAATCATTATTTATCCATGTAGTTTTTTGAAAGGACTTTGGTTATTACAAGTAGTGGTGTTTGTTTTGTATGTTTCTTCTAATGAAAAAGACGCAGAGTGCTAAATTCAAAATTGAAAAGTTTAATGGTAAGAATAATTTCGAGATCTGGAAGGTTAAGATGCACGATCTGCTCGTGCAACAAGGAGTGGTGAAGGCGCTTTTGGGAAAAATAAAGCAGCCCACATCCATAACAGACGAAGACTGGGATGAGATGGATACGAGAGCACTGAGTGCCATACACATGTGTTTGGTTGACGATGTATTGTTCAACATTGTTATAGAGAAGACAATAGCCAATTTGTGGTCAAAGTTGGAAAGCCTGTACATGACGAAATTCTTGACAAACAGGATCTTCCTGAAAAGGCAATTGTACAGTTTACGCATGAAGGAAGGTACGGAAATAATTGATCATATGAATAGTTTCAATACTCTTCTAGTCCAGTTGGATAGCATGGGAGTGGAATTTAAATCCAAAGACAAGGAAATTACTTTATTTTGTTCTTTGCCCACGTCATGGGATCACTTTGTTACCTCTATTAGTTTCAATTCAACATAAAGTATTGAGTTTGATGATACTGTTGGATTTTTACTGTCTGAGGAAACAAGGAAGAAATCCAATCTAGAAACCTCTACATCTGAGGCATTAGTGATCAGAAGCAAACCAAAAGAAAGAGGACAGGGTCAAAGGGATTTCTCTCAGTCAAATTCGAAGGGTAGAAAGAGCAAGATCAAGTGTTGGTTTTGTGGAAAATCTAAACACCTGAAGAAAGATTGTTGGAAGCAACAACAAGCCTCCAAAGAAGACCCTCCAAAAGAGACGAACGAAGCAAACGCAACTGAAACAAGTTCGTCAACAGGGTCAGGTATGGTTGATGAAGTTTTATCAATTAGTATTGGTTCACATCATGATCAACAATGGCTATTGGATTTTGTTGCTTCAAACCACATCTGTCTTCATAGACAGTAGTTTCTTACTTACCAGTCTATAGATGATGGAGTAGTTTACATGGGTAATGATATTTCATCTAAAGTTGTGGGAATTGGTAGCATTTGAATTAAAATGTTTGATGGAACTATTAAAACACTAACTGATGTAAGACATGTACCTAAGCTTAGGAAGAACCTAATCTCTTTGGGAGTCTTAGACAAAGGAGGTTACAAGACTATTCTTAAAGGCAGAGTTATGAAGGTCTACAAAAGAATTCTATTGGTTATGAAAGAAAAGAAGGTTCGTAACCTATTTCTATTAGAAGGGAGGACTGAATTAGATCATGCGACAATGGTATTTGAGAACGACGATGACTATGTTCGACTGTAGCATCAACGGTTGGGTCATATGAGAGAACAACAATTAAAGGTATAATTGATCGCAAGTTACTTCCTAGTCTAAATTCTTTAAAGTTAGATTTTTGCAAGCACTGTATTTACGGAAAACAGAATAGGTAGAGATTTAAAACCAGAAGACACACTAGTGAAGGAACCCTAGACTATATTCATTCTGATGTTTGGGGACCATCCCCTACTATTTTATATGGAGGATCATCATATTTTGTAACTTCTATAAATGATTTCTCCAGGAAGGTGTGGATCTATATGTTAAAGAGTAAGGATGGTGTATTTAGATTTTTCAAGCAGTTTAGATCTTTAGTGGAAAATAGAACTGGAAGATCCATTAAATGTTTAAAAACTAATAATGGTAGTGAATTTGCGTAAATGGAGTTTGAGAATTATTGCAAGGAATTTTGGATTGATAGGCATAAAACCACTGCCTATACTCCTCAGCAAAATGGAGTTGTTGAACGCATGAGCATGACTCTTCTAGAGAGAGCAAGGAGTATGTTGAGTAATGCCAAATTGTAGCATGAACTATGGGAAGAAGCTATATCTACAACTTGTTATATGGTGAATCAATCACCATCAAAAACAATAGAATGCAAAATTCTAGAAGAGGTATGGACAGGTAACCCATGTAATTATTCTAATCTTAAAGTTTTTGGTTGTGATGCCTATACTCTAATTTTGAAACATCAACATTCTAAACTAGATCCAAAATAAAAAAGGCTTATCTTTGTTGGATATGGTGATGGTATCAAGGGGTACAGGTTGTGGGATCCTACTGCCCACAAGATCACCATTAACAAAGATGTAATATTTGATGAATCATCTCTCATCAAATCAAATGTAGATGCTGAAATGAAATAGGAAGAAACACCAAAGTATTAACAAATTAAGTTTAAAACCAATGAAGGTGAACATGAACAAGTTTCAGAAGATGTTCATGAAGAGCTTCCTGCAGCAGAGGAAGACATGGTTGATGATGACAGTCAACAAATTGTGGATGAGCCACAAACTTCCCTAAGGAGATCTACATGGGTCAGAGTTCCTCCAAGAAGGTATGATGATTTTATTTCATTAGTTTTGTTAAGTACTAATGATGATGAACCTTTGTGCTATCAGGAAGCTATGAAGGGTCCAAACAGTGATAAATAGAAAGAAGAGATGAAGGATGAAATGAAGTCATTAGAGAGGAATTCTACATGGGACTTGGTAGAACTTCCAAGAGACAGAAAAATTGTAGGTTGCAAGTGGATCTACAAGCTCAGGAAGGGTGTTGATGATAAGGTGGAAAGGTACAAGGCAAGGCTGGTTGCAAACGGATATTATCAAAAAGAAGGTATTGACTTTCATGATATTTTTTCACCAGTTGTAAAAAATGTTTCAATTTGAATTATGTTAGCATTAGTTGCATTGCTTGATTTGGAGTTGGAGAAACTAGATGTTAAAACTGCATTCTTACATGGAGATTTGGATGAGGAAATTTACATGGAACAACCGAAAGGGTTTGTTCATAATCACAGTAAGAAATTTGTTTGCAGGCTCAAGAAATCATTGTATGATCTAAGGCAGTCACCTAGATAATGGTACAAGAAAATTTACTCTTTCATGCTAAGCCAAAATTATACAAGGAGTGAGTATGATCATTGTGTCTACTTTAAGAAATTGAATAATGGCATATTCATTATCTTAATATTTTATGTTGATGAAATGCTTTTAGTAAGAAAAATAGTAACTGAGATCAACATGTTAAAACCTCAGATGGCTAGGATGTTTGATATGAACGATCTAGGAGCAGCAAAGCAGATTTTGGGCATGGAGATATTTAGAGATAGGAGGAATGTTAAGATTTGGTTGTCACAACAGAAGTATGTTGAAAATATACTTTTGAGGTTTGGTATGAACGATGTGAAACCAGTTTCAGTCCCTTTGGATTCCCATTTTAAGATTTCTTCAAGTTTATGCCCTAGTACAAAATATGAAAATGAATACATGTCTCGAATACCATATTCTAATACAGTAGGAAGTCTAATGTATGTGATGATTAGTACAAGGCCAGACATTTGACATGTAGTTGGGGTTTTCAGCAGGTATATGGAAAATCCAGGTAAAGAGCATTGGGTGGTAGTGAAATAGGTGCTTCGGTATCTAAGAGACACAAGTGATTACTGTATCACCTATAACAGTGGTCGTGAGCTAGTCTATGGATATGTTGATTCTGATTTTGTAGATGATTTGGACAAGAGAAGGTCGACTTCGGGGTATGCATTTACTCTTGCAAGTGGAGCTATTAGTTGGATGTCAAAGCTACATAACATTGTCTCTTTATCCATTATAGAAGCAGAATACGTAGCTTCTTCAAATGCTTGCAAATAGGAAGTTTGGTTGAAAGGTTTGTTTGGTGAGTTTGGAAGGCTGCAGGACAAAGTAAAGTTACTTTGTGATAGTCAGAGTGTTATTCACTTGGCTAATAATCCAGCCTATCACAGTAAAACAAAACATATTCTTAGGTGATTTATATGTACTAAAAAAGACACTAAACTACCCTCAATTAAATTGTCAACCCGGGGTAAGTATACTTAGAGTTGTAGAAAAATATATGCCAAAGGTAAAAAGGTTGGTAGGAGTATTGTATAACTATGGAAAGTAGCTATCTAGGGCTAATCTACTCAATCAAACCTATCTAATGAACAAAACTTACTAAGAAAAATGAAAACTAGGTAACCTAAGTACTTTTTTGGCCAAGGACTGATGGATAGTTCCTATGAAAACAAATGAAAACTCTATGTAAAGCAAACTATTTCATGAAAATAAGAAAAGGTAAACTACTAAGCATACTAAGCAAATGATGAAAGAAAACTTCTTTAACTTGCCAACCTATATCCAATGAGAAACTACCCTATGAAAGAAAATGAATAAGCAAGTAAGCAAAAGAACCTATCTAACATATTAAAGCAAATAGAAAAGAAAGCAAAAACACCTAACTACCCTACTATAGAAAATAGGCAAGCAAGCAAAAGCACCTAACTAACCTATTAAAGCAAATAGACAAACAAGCAAAAGCATAAAGAAAAAGACAAGTAAGCAAAGCCTTCTCATTGAACAAATACCTAGCCTAAGAGGCAAGTGAACTAAATGCCTAATGCAAAACTATTTCTCTTGCATGAAAAGAAGTTTAAATGCTCAATGCAATGCATGAAAGGAAATCTATTCTATTGAAAGCAAGAAAGACTATCAACTAAACTTATGAAAACAAGAAACTATCTATTCTAACTTATGAAAGCAAGAAACTAACTTTAACCTATGAAAAACTAAAATGTAATGTTGGTGGTTATGTGAATTTCTTCGGTAGTGATGGATGATATCTCGATGACACTTGAAAACAAAGGACAGTTCTAATGGTATAAGCTCAATACTAATTTCCATGGCAAAATGAAAGGTGTGAAGTAAACAGTCCAATGAAAACTTAGCCATGATAAAAGTAATGTTAAATACCCTACATGTTCATGTATAAACCATCAACATCATTTGAGATCATCATTATCTAATTAAGAAATTCAATTCCATCTTAATCTATGAAAGGAAATTGTGTGAAATAAAACTACAGTATGTCTATTCTAGCCATTCAAACTAACATAAATAAATAATTAAAAACATAAATTTAAAGCATGATATTAAAAAGTAAATTGACAATCTAATTTAACCAACAACTAATTAAATGAAATTTATATAAACTGAAGTAAGCAAGATATGACTAGAAACTGGAACTAATTCTATCTATCCATCAAAGATCCCTATCAAATGAAACACAAATAGAACTCTATTTTATTCTAAAAACAACTTTGTTTTAAACTTGATTGTAAGACAATAAATAAAAGTGTAATCTGATATCTAGATGGATATGGAGTTAGTGTAGAGACTTGCAAGTGTTTCTCTACTCTACAAAATCATTTCACGTTAATATATATCATCATCTAACCTACAAAACAATTAAAACAATTAAGCTACAACAAACTAGTTAACAAAATATGCATGTACATAAAATTACAACAAACTAATTAAATTACGAAATGCATAAAATAACACAAAGATAGTCACCAGACTGCTGGTGGGGCCCCCAGCAAGTCATGGCTACCCTCTACAAGCACACCACAAACTTCAACAGGCCGAATTCACCATGAAAGTCAAAAACGCAGTTATGACACTATTATGGCAATGTGAAAAATGAAAAATAGAGTATAACGAGTTTATCTCCAATCTGATGGCTATTCTACTTGCCTAACAATCTGATGATCATCTTGGTAGTATTTATAATCTTACAACCCAGGTGGTCGACCACAGGAAGGTCGAACCACCTCTAAATTCTGCAAATTACATTAAATGCATCAATAACTAACAAAATGAAGGAACCCAAGGAGCACCCTCTTTGAACAACTGAAATTGATTTGTCTTGAGCTTAGTAGTTGGAGGAGGTGATGAAAAACAAAACCCATGTGCTCAATTTTTCCACCACTGGCCACCAATACCATAACTACCAACTTGCCTTACGTTTTTGTGCAATATTGGGTGCCAGAACCAGTGCTAGATCAAGGACCGGAACAAGTGTTGGATCGAGTGTCGAAACAAGTGCCAGAACAAGAAACATGGTGTGTTTTTCCTTGTAACAGCAGAAAAACATGAATTAACTCTTGGAAACCATAAAATATGATAAATTAAACTTGATTGAATCACAAAACACAAATTATACGTACCTCATGCCAATTGTATCATTTTACCATAAAATTATTCAAAAATCTCCTTTGAAAGATAAATATGCCTATATACATATGAAAAAAAGTGTACAATAATGTCATGAACATGATCATATCTCGGGCCCAACATACCCCCACACCGACGATTTTTTAGGTCCCACTGCAAACAAAGAGGTCATCCCTTGGAACTAGGCTTGATGAGGAGGGTCGGCTTTAGAAGCCTTTCCTTTCTGTTGTATAGGCTTAGCCTTGTGCCTCTTATGTTTCTTTAATTGTTCTCTTAAGTTGTGGTTAGATTGGGTCATCCCATCGACCAATCATTCAAGGGAGTTAAATTTTGCCTAAAGGATTGCATTGTCATGATGAAGGTGTGCATCTATTGTCTTCCTCCGAGGAAGGCTTAGGTCCTTTAAGAGATGTGGTCAATGGGATGACCCAATCTAACCACCAAAAATCTAAAGTAACAAGCTTTGAAAGTGGAGTATCTACCTTCACATGTAATTAACCGTGTGATGACAATAAGGGGATTGACCAATTCTAGCTTTATCCACTCCTTAGCATACCCTTCTGCTCATGAAATGCTCTCGAATTCGGGCTTAAAAACCCTATTGTAACTTGATCGCGGTAATTGATGATTCTTGAACCACCTATCTCCCATTCTTGGAAGTTTTTTTGCAACAACAATTGACTCTTCTGTGACTGCAAAATTGAGAGACCCTACATGTGCTATCCTGCCATCAAAACCAACTGCAAATTGCATAGAAATACCATCATCATGGCCTTCCAAGCTCGACATAAATGGACCCCAGCCAACAATCAAGAACACTTCCCTACATTGTGCGAATTCTAGAATGGAAAACAAGTCTGCATAGGAGGAGGGTTCATATCGCTTGGGCATTGTGACAGGGTTTGAATTCACCAAGTAAGGGCGAAATTGAGCCACATAGAGACATGACTTGGGCACGGTCTGAGTGCAATTAGAACAGAGGGAAACTTTTACCAAGAAAGGGTGCAAACAAGCCAAGAAATGGCACGGGTTTAACACAGTCTAAGTGTGATTAGAACAGAGGGCGAATTCGACAGAGGTTGGGCATGAATCCTTAACGCAAGGTAGAGAAAATGGCAAGGGAAAATGAAACAATAGAGTGCCCAACACGATTTTGGATTCTCTTATGGTGGAGGACATTTCCCACATGTGCAAGCGAGCTGCCATCTATGGGAGATTCAAATTTGATGGAAAGCTTGGGAGAAATGGAGTGGTGTGTACTTAGATCAATGTCCAAGTCTTTTGACTTGGACATTTGATCATAACCATATGATGCATCTTTTAATCAATGCCTGTAACAAATTTAATTAAATGTGATTGAATTCTAGTTCCCTAGAATCTAGGACAGTTACTGGTATGCAATGCAATGGCACTTCAAACGGCACTTTAAACAATATTGCATCTGTCACCTCATCCGGCACCTCATCCGGTACTTCATCTGATACCCCTATGTTAAGTGCATTTTTGCCTCTTTTAATGGACAACCTACAATTTTGAAGTGTTTTTGAGAACCATAGTGGTTAATGAGTAGAGGCAGAGTGCTCCATGCTTACTCATTCTTCTTGTATATGACATATAGTGTCAAAACCTATAATAAACAAGTTATAGAAAGCATAAAACATGTATTTTCAAACCTACAGTATGTAGCTTGTAATGGAAGATAACCAATAAATAATGGTTTGTTAAGCATGAGTTCAGTAATGTATAGAACACAACATTTAAAAATAACATGACTATCAATGTAATAACCTGTATCATGGTAATAATACAAAAATTCTTGCAAAGACTCTTTTCTCTAGGAAATAATCATTTGTCAGCTCATGAACCCCTGCCCCACACCTAAGTATTATGACACCTCAAAATAAAAAATATAGGAAAATAGTCAGCATCCCCCAATAGCCGAAAATTTATAGTATGTCAAGTGTAAACATAAAATTTCATAGATTGGTCCAACGAGACAGTTAGGAGATGGCCCCACCTATAGGATAAGAGATCCTATATATAGATAAGAAGAGGTAGGCAAGACAGTTTCAAGATAGTCTTAGAGTCTTTTCCCAATGGAAAATTGATGAGATTCATTAAACTTAGCTTAACCACACATAATCCATGCCATCTTTGTCTACAAGTAATGTCGTACATAAGGAAAAGTTTAGATTTATTATTTATTTTTGTTAGATCATCATCCTCGCTAGGTAGAATTCCCCGCTGCCAACAAGCCTGTTCAGTACTCTGGCAGGTTTACATAGTCATACCATAGGCCATTACCTACTTCCAGTAGACCTGTTCAGTATCCTGATGGGTTAGCCTCTTAAACCCTCATAGACTAGCCCTCCATCCTTTAAGATATTAGTATAAGATTACTTATGCAAGAAGATGGGGGAATAGCTCTGAAACAACTTTTTCTTTCTTTTTCTTTTTAATTGGGATGGTATTTATGTTAGAGGATGACTTTTTCATTATATTGTTTAGTGGTTTTCCTAATGTAAGGGGTACTTAAGCGGACATGGCCTATCTAAAGATATGATATAATCAATCTATTTAGTGTGTAGTGGATGTTACTATCGAGAAAGAACAGAAAGGTATCTCTAGGCTCAACTCACTGTCTTCTTTTGTAATTATGATAATGTTTCCATGAATAACTGCTAATGAGACCTCCTTGTTACTCTTTGATAAAGACACTTGAATTAATTACTCATGTTTCTTTAAAAAATTGTACGAGAGACCTCCAGGCTTTATAGTTATAGTATCACTTCCTTATACAGTGGTGAAGAATTTCAAGATAAACTACTTTGGAATGCCTTAAAAATGATAATTTTGCAAAAACATGGCTAATTACAGTAATTCAATATTCATTTTATTCTTTGATAGACACAAGATTCAAGTATAACAATGTTTTGATGAGAGATCCTTGAAACGATGTACTCCCGGTGAAATAATTACTTACATAAATATCTAGAATTGCTTTATTAACAAAATACAAAAACTATTTACATATATACAGTAGGAAACTTAGAAAATATTTCAAGAACAAGGGGGGAATCCCCCATCTACTAAGGCCAATGCCTTGTCATCTGTCATGACCTATAGAAAATCTTCTCTGGAAATGGGCTTATGATAAAACTTAAGTTGGTGTCCATTTACCACAAAGGAGACTTGTCCATCGTCAATTGTTTTATTTTTATAGCTCCATTGTCATATACAGTGTCTACCTCATAAGGGCCCAACCAATGGGTGGTAAGTTTGCCTTTTAAGGTTTTGAACCGGGAATCAAACAACATGGCCCAATCACCAGGCTGGAAGTGTTTCTTTTTAATAAACTTGTCATGCCACTTGCTCCTCTGGTTTTGGACCAATATTGTCCTTTGGATGGCATCTTTCCTGATCTCATCCAATTCATTCAATTGTAGGGCTCGTTTCTTCTGAGCCTCATCCAGGTTCAATCCTAATTATGCGGCAATACAAAAGGTCCTTACTTGGAATTCTATTGGTAAAAGTACTTGTTTCCTGTACACTAGCTCATAAGGGGTATGTCCAGTGGTATTTCTCCAGGTAGTTCGATATGCCCACAAAGCCTCTGGGAGCCTATCATCCCAATATCGGTGATGTAACTGAATACTCTTGGTCAAGATGGCTTCCAAAACTTTGTTTGTGGGTTCTACCTAACCATTGACTTGTGGGTGGTATGGAGAAAATTTACAATGTTTAATTCCATATTTCTCTATTAGCTCTTTCATTATCTTGGAAGTGAATTGAGTGCCTTGGTCGGTAAAAATTTCACGAGGGACACTGAAGTTGGTAAAGATGTATTCATAGATGAATTCGACAACAGACTTCTCTGTGGCCCTAAATAGAGCTTTTGCCTCTACCCATTTGGTGATAGTCCATACAAACCAAGATATAGTTCTTCCTACAGGACATGGGTGAAATTGGTCCTACAAAGTCAAGGGCACATATTTCGAAGGGTTCTATCATAACTTGGGCCTTCAAAGGCATTTTGTCAGATGATGTAGGTCTACCTATCCTTTCGAAACTATCACAAATTCTCACATACTGGGGAGCATCTTTGAAAATTCTAGGCCAATAGTAACCTGAATATAATACCTTATAGGTTGTGCGTTTGTCATAGAAATGGCCACCACATGGTCCATCATGACAACTTCATAGTATTTCAAGGAACTCATTCTCTCAGACACATCTATGAATAATCAAATCAAGACATGTGTGAAAAAGATCATGACCAACCCAAGAGTAATTAGCACTCTATGTAATAATTTTCTGCTTTTCATGAGGTGACAAATGAGACGGTAACTTCCTAGCAGCCAGATAGTTTTCCATATTGGCAAACCATGGCGTATTGAAAGAAAGGGAAAATAGATTCTCATCTTGGAAACTATCATCTACAGGAACGTCATCATCCTCATTCTTTATTTGGGAAGGAAAGTTAGCTCCTACATTATCCTTTCCAGGTCGGTCAAGCACAGTAATATTAAATTCTTGTAATAACAAGAGCCACCTAGTCACTCAGCCATTAGTTATAGGTTTATTCATGAGGAACATAATGGTGGAAATATCAATCTGTACAAATACTTCATAACATGTAATGTAATGACGAAATTTGTTAATAGCATGAACAACTGCCAAGAACTCTTTCTCGGTGACTGTGTAGTTCAACTTGGCAGGGGATAAGTTCTTGCTTATAAAATAAATGGCATAGCATTGTTGGTCTTCTTTCTTCCCTAATACCCCTCCTATTGCGGTGTCAGAGGCATCAATGGATATATGAAATGGGAGATTTCAATTAGTCCCTCTAAGAACTGGTGCCACAGACAACGTGGTTTTCAGGGTTTCAAATAGTTTGACAATGCTTAGTCCAAACAAAATCAACATCTTTTATCAATAATCCAAACATAGGTGCAACAATCTTTGTAAAATTTTCAATAAACCATCAGTAATATCCGGCATGTCCAAGAAATCTTCTCACCTCTTTCTAAGTCTTGGGGGGTGGAATTCTAATAATGACCTCAATATTTGCAGGATTGACTTTTATTCCTTCAGATGAAACATGATGTCCTAGAACCACTCCTTTAGTTAGAAACATTTTGCATTTTTCATGAATTAGGGATAGGTTCATCTCTTGGCATCTAATGAGGACTTTTTCTAAGTTGTCTAAGGCTTCCTGGTAAGTGTTGCCATAAATTGTGAAGTCATCCATGTAGACCTCCACACAATCATGAATAAGATCGGAAAATATCCCTAATACTACTCGTTGAAATGTGGCAGGAGAATTACATAATCCAAATGGTAAGACCCTATAGGCATAGGTGCCCTAAGTACAAGTAAAGGTAGTCTTGTCCTGGTCCTCGGTTGCTATAAGCATCTGGTTGTACCTGTTGTACCCATCTAGAAAGGATAAATACTTCTTTTCGGACAAGGTATCTAGAATTTGGTCAATGAAAGGAAGAGGAAAGTAGTCTTTCAGAGTGGCCTTATTGATTTCCCAGAAATCAACACAAATTCTCCATTTCCTGGTCACTTTATTTGGAAACACTACTAGCAGGGATACCCACTTACTGTCGGAGATGAGATAGATAAATTTTAAAAACTTTTGAATCTCCTCCTTGACTATATCTTTGAGTGTTGGGTTCATCGTCCTCTGGGGTTGCCCAACAGGTGTCACTTCCCCCTGGGTGTATATATGGTGGATACATGTGTCAGGATGTATACCTTCATGTCAGTGTATTCCCAGGTAAATGCTCTTGATTGTTCTTTAAGGATATCTACTAACTGTTTATGTTGGTCTGTATCTAGTCCAGAATTTATATGTAAAAATTTCCCTGGACTAATCTCATAAGGTATAGTATAAGACATGGTAGACTCATTGACTTCAAAAATAAAAGATGTCGAAGCCAAAACATATGGATCTAATTGTTCTTGAAATTATTCCCCGATCATGTACTCAAATTGGGGAAAATACTGTGGAAAATCCACACATGTAATAGTAGAAATGAATTGGTTTAGGACATTTTCTGGTGTATTCTCATGAAGTGTCCTTGCATGGTCACTAGGAAATATAGGTTCTTCCTAGTCTTTGTTCTCGTATGGACATTCAAGACACCATATATTTTCCATAATAGGTTGAGATGGAGGCTAAATGGTGAGCTTCTAGATAGAGAGACCATTTGAGATGGTCATGTCTTCTTCTCTACAGCCAATAAATGCATTTGTTGTGGCTAGCCAAGGTCTTCCCAAAATAATAGGATGGCCTCAAGCAGGATCCTTTGAATGAATGACAAGAAAATCTACAGGGTACTCCCATGAGGCTAAAGTAACCATGACATCATCTAAAATCCCTTCAGGTGTAACCCTAGTCTTATCTACTAATTCCAAAATGGTTGGGGTAGGATGAAGAAGAGGTTCTAACTATAATCATTCTAAGGTAGTAACGGTCATAACATGGATGGCTACCCCTAGTTCTATGAGAGTGTTTCTGATGGAGACCTCCTTAATGGTTATAGTCACTATGGGGTTTCCTGGATTCCCATACTTTGCTAGATTTGGCTACTCTAATATGTACTCAAAGAGTCCTCCTACTAAATCTACTGTAGGAGGGTCCCTTTTCTTCCTACCTGGCTTCTTGATACACAATTCTTTGACTACCTTACTATATATTGGAATGTCTTTAATGGCTTGAAGTAGACGAATCTTGACACAAATATTTTTCAATTCATTCAAAATGTCAAATTTCGGTCGGGTGGTAGGTTTCTTGATTACCAATCGGTCTGGATAAGGAGGGACCTTCATAATTTGTAAAGGTTCATTTTGTGGAATCTTGGGTTCTTGATTCTTTGGGATAATAACATCTTCCCACCTAGTGTCATCTGTGGGTTTTTGGGTGGTTTCTTCTTCTTCTTCTTCTTCCTAGATGACTACTGAAGGTCTCTACTTATCTAGAACTTTTCCCTATCTTAGTTTCATTTCTTGTAATGGAACAGGAGTAATGACTTATGTCAGGAAGGCTTGCATCTCAACATTGTTAAGAGGTTGAGGGGGCTTATTATTGGGATTCATCACTGGCAATGCCAGTAATAGTGATGATTTTAGGGAGCTTACATTTTGAAATTGGAGCAGTTGTTGTTGTGGGATATGAGGTAAAGGCGGTAGAACAAAACCTGGCAAAGGCTGCAGAGTGTTTGATGATAACTGAGAATAAGGATGGTTGTACATAGGAATAGGTGGAGCTTGAAGATTTCCTTGGTTGTGTCCTCCCCTCCATCCTTGAATCCAAGGATGTTGGTATTGAGTAGACCATTTTTACCAACCTTGTGAGTTCCACTGTTTTTGTTGATAATAGGGTGGAACTTGGGATTGTAGATCCCGGTATGTGGGTTGATTCCTAGGCTGCCATGGCCTCCTAGGTGCATAATAAGACTCCCTAGGATATCCACTCCTATAGATGGCTAATAAATCGAGAAATGATGGACATTTTTTAGTCACATGGTCTTCTGTACAGAAGCTACATACTAAAATGTTATCTAATGGGCATTTCGTTGAGTAATGCTTCCTCCTACATCTTGGGCAATATATGCTCATTGTTGCATTTTCCTCCTCCTGTTTATTTTTGAGTTTAAGGGTATCCAACTGGGAACCTATTATGCTTAAGATGTCGGTCTTGAAGTTTTCTAAAAGGTTCCCTATCTTTGCTCTCGTAATACCACCTGAACTAACTAGTTTTAAGTTTCTATTGTAAGGGTCCTGGACATTCTTCCTTGTTTTGGCTCTACTCCTTCAATAGTTTTTACAGATTTCACATATTTCAGCAAATGGTTTATGAGAAATATCACCTGATTCCATTAGGTTAAACATCTCTAAATATTCTTCAGAAATTCCCTTAAGGAAAATATCCCTAACTTCATCCTCTTGGAGGTCATGGTATTTTGACTTCTGGGAGATATAACCAAATCTTTCCATATAGTCTTCAAGGGTCTCTTCTTCTAACTGTTGGACTTTAAATATGTCATTACGAGACTCTTTGGTCTTGCACCAGTCTTGGTACTTCTTGAGAAATATGTCTTTCATGGCTTCCCAAGACCTAATAATGGATTCTCCCAACCCCATGAACCATCTTAGTGAAAAATCTTTGAGGGTGGCGGGAAAGAGTTTTAATTTTTGGGCATCTTACACATAGTTGTAGCTCCTGCACAAGATGTCAAATTCAAATAGGAAGGTGTCTGGATCTTCACTGTTTTTACCATAAAAGGTAGGCAATGCTGAGAGAGGAATATTCTTCATGTTGACATTTGAAGTGGTGTCTAAAATCGGAAACCCGAAGGTAGTTTTAGTTTGCTTTCCAGTTTCTTCTTCCTCTCTGGTCCTCCTGATCATCCATATTGGCTTATTTTCCAAAAAGAGAGTACCTAAATGGTTTTATCTTTGAAGAGAACAAGGTTTCCCTTTGATGAAAATGTATTCCTACTGATTGGATGTCTGGGACTCTATTCGAGATGGTTGAGATTATTGGTGCCAAAGTTTATATGTTAATCTAAGAGATAATTACATTAGTAGAGCTACCAAACAAAAGATTCACTTGTTCAGGGTCTATGATGCCTTTAAAATTAGAGTCCCCTGGTGGTGGTTTAGAAGAAAAGGTTGTATTGTTTGGTTTTGTGGAAGACTCGAGTGGTATTGCCTCCTGTCCTAGTATGATTGATGCTTCAATTTCTTGTTCTATAATGCTCCCTGTGTTAGTCCCATTAGAGACTCTTTTATCTCTTTGGGTTGAGCTAGCTCCTATTTTTCGGTATCGATCTGCAGATTTTATGAGTGGAACGTTCCTTCACCCAAAGAGATCGAAAGGAACCTTGGTTGAAAGGTCTAATTTTGATTTAATGTATCTACCTTGTGGGTCTCTAGGCCTATTCATGAAAGAAAGCAACAACAAAAATAAAAAGATACCATTTGATTCCTAGGTCTATTCATGAAAACAACAAAAAGAAAAACTATTATTGGGTTTGGGGGAACCTGCTATAGTAAATGCGCGGGCTCTTACCTTTCGTCTTAAAGTTCCCCCGCCATCAAACTAATGATAATTTTTAAGGATGATCTAATTCCTAATTACTTATTACCTTAAGAAAACTCCCCGACAATGACGCCAAACTGTTAGGTGATTTATATGTACTAAAAAAGATAGTAAACTACCCTCAATTAAATTGTCAACCCAGGGTAAGTAAACTTAGAGTTGTAGAAAAATATATGCCAAAGGTAAAAAGTTTGGTAGGAGTATTGTCTAACTACAAAAAACAACTATCTAGGGCTAATCTACTCAAGAAAGCCTATCTAATGAACAAACCTTACTAAGAAAAATGAAAACTAGGTAACCTAAGTACTTTTTGGGCAAAGGACTAATGGATAGTTCCTAAGAAAACAAATGAAAACTTTATGTAAGGCAAACTAGTTCATGACAATAAGCAAAGGCAAACTACTAAGCATACTAAGAAAATGATGAAAGAAAACCTCTTTAACTTGCCAACCTATATCCAATGAGCAACTATCCTATGAAAGAAAATGCATAAGCAAGTAAGAAAAATCACCTATCTAACCTATTAAAGAAAATAGACAAGCAAGCAAAAACACCTAACTACCCTACTAAAGAAAATAGACAAGCAAGCAAAAGCACCTAACTAACATATTAAAGCAAATAGGCAAGCAAGAAAAAGCAGAAAGCAAAAGACAAGTAAACAAAGACTTCTCATTGAACAACTACCTAGCCTAAGAGGCAAGTGAACTAAATGCCTAGTGCAAAACTATTTCTCTTGCGTGAAAGGAGGATTAAATTCTCAATGCAATGCATGAAAGGAAATCTATTCTATTGAAAGAAAGAAAGACTATCAACTAAACTTATGAAAACAAGAAACTATCTCTTCTAACTTATCAAAGCAAGAAACTAACTTTAACCTATGAAACACTCAAATGTAATGTTGTTGGTTGTGTGAATGCCTTCAGTGGTGACGGATGATATCTCTATGACACTTGACAACAAAGGATAGTTCTAATGGTATAAGCTCAATACTAATTTCAATGGCAAAATGAAAGGTGTGAAGTAAACAGTCCAATGAAAACTTAGCGATGAAAAAACTAATGTTAAATACCCTGAATAATCATATATAAACCATCAACAACATGATGAGATCATCATTATCTAATAAATAAATTCAATTGCATCTTAATCTATGAAAGGAAATTGCATGAAATAAAACTACACTATGTCTATTCTAGCCATTCAAACTAACATAAAGAAATAATTATAAACAGAAATTTAAAGCATGATATTAAAAAGTAAATTGACAATCTAATTTAACCAACAACTAATTAAATGAAATTTATATAAACTGAAGTAAGAAAGCTATGACTAGAAACTAGAACTAATTCTATCTATCCACCAAAGATCCCTGTCAAATGAAACCCAAATAGAACTCTGTTTTATTCTAAAAACAATTCTGTTTTAAACTTTACTGTAAGACAATAAATAAAAGTGTAATCTGATATCTAGATGCATATGGAGTTAGTGTAGAGACTTGAAAGTCTTTCCCTACTCTACAAAATCACTGCATGTTAATATATATCATCATGTAACCTGCAAAACAATTAAAACAATTAAGCTACAATAAACTAGTTAACAAAATATGCATGTACAAAAAATTACAGCAAACTAATTAAATTATGAAATTCATAAAAGAACGCAAAGATAGTCACTAAACTGTTGGTGCCCCCCCTAGAAATTCATGGCTACCCTCTACAAGCACACCACGAACTTCAGTGGGCTGAATTCACCATGAAAGTCAAAAACGCAGTTATGGCACTATTCTAGCAATGTGAAAAATGAAAAACAAAGTATAAGGAGTTTATCTCCAATCTGATGGCTATTCTACTTGCCTAATATTACGATGATCATCCTGGTAGTATTTATACAATTACAACCTAGGTGGTCGACCACAGGAAGGTCGAACCACCTCTAAATTCGGCAAATTACATTAAATTCATCAATAACTAACAAAATGAAGGAACCCAATGAGCGCCCTCTTTGGACAACTAAAATCAAGTTGTCTTGAGCTTAGTAGCTGGAGGGGGCGATGAAAAACAAAACCCATGTTCTCGATTTTTCCATCATTGGCCGTCAGTACCATAACTGCCAACTTGACTTGCGTTTTTGTGTAATACTAGGTGTCGAAACGAGTGTCGGATCAAGTACTAGAACAAGTGTTGGATCGAGTGCCGAAACAAGTGTCGGACCAAGAAACATGGTGCATTTTGTCCTGTAACAACATAAAAACATGAATTAACTCTTGGAAACCATAAAATATGATAAATTAAACTTGATTGAATCACAAAACACGAATTATACGTACCTCATGCTGATTGTATCATTTTACCATAAAATTCTTCAAAAAGCTCCTTTGAAAGATAAAAACGCATATATACATATGGAAAAAAGTGTATAATAATGTCATGAAGATGATCATATCTCGGACCCAACACATATACCTATTAAGTACCATTTTGTAAGACAGGTCATCGATGAAGGTGGAGTCTCTCTTGAGAAAGTTCATACAAAAGAGAACTGCGCAGACATGTTCAAAAAACCAGTGTTGTTAGAGAAACTACGATGGTGCTTGGCTTCTCTTGGCTTGCAGAAAAGGTGATGAACAAAAGCAGGGGCAAGGTATTAGGTTAATTGTTGTCAATGTGGAGATTTTTGAATATGCCAACAAATTTCCTAGATTTAGTAGATATGAGCAGATTTAGTGGAGCCTTTTATTGTGGTAGTTTTTTCAACCAAATCTGCCAATTTGGTATGAACGCACAAGTTTAGAATTAGTTGTGTAACTAATTTAATTATGTTCATTATTTATGTAAGACCGTAGAGGCATAAAGGGGAATTGGGGAAATGGTGTAATCAAGATGTGTAAGATGAGTGTGAGCCTGTTGTAATCTCCTTGATCTGAAAAATAAGACAACCGATACCTATGCTTGGTGGACGTAGGCCAACATTTGGTTGAACCACGTAAATTGTAGTGTTTCTTGTCTACCTATTATTGATTGTCTTATGTGATATTTGTGTTTCCGCATTTGAAAATATAACAAATTCAATTTCATCTTATTGTTTTGATCTTAATCCCTTTTCATTATTGTTTAACATAGAAGGTTGAATTCTCTCTTCAATAAAACTTTCTATTAAACCACATTGAGAGGTTTGGACCTGGACTATTTACTTTCATGAATTGTCATTTATTTCAATATCATTTATGAAAACGACCACAGTTGAATATCCATGTATCCCAGTTAACTATCCCTGTATTGACCTTGATTAATATAACTTACATTCTTCCTTAATAGCATGGAGAGCCTGTTTCAGTTTGATCTATAATGGTTTTCCATATAAACCTGCAACTTACAAAAAATCAACTTTTGTTGTTTAGACCATATTTTAATTCGTTGCTAGATTACTTGTTACAAATGTTATTATTTAATATGATGGAATTTAGAGCCTAAATAATGTGGGTTCAATTCCCACAAAACTAACATTCTTCTTTAAAATAGTTGGAATTCCTTTAGCTCGATTTAAAATGTTTTTCCATATAAATTCTTTAAGAATAGACAGTGAAGATTTCAAATGTTTTTCCATATAAATTCTTTAAGAACTGATAGTGAATATTTTAATGTTGAATTCATAGAATTCTCAAATTTCCAACCCATCTAATAAGCCAGGGAATTGAACATATATTTTGCATTGATAGTATGAATTCAACATTTGAACATATATATTGAACATATATTTTTACACACTCACTCTCTACCTCCATTCTTTTTATTCCTCTCTCTTCCTCCCACACTGTCACACACTAGTAAGAGTGGTACATTGCAAGGAAAGGCATGATAAGGTAAGAAATTTCCTTGAACGAGACTTGGAAAGGCATGTAAATACCTAGACCTAGACCTAAAATTAGAATATGACATATACCTATACCTTGCTTCATCATGCCTTAGACTCTCGCATTCACTCCCTCTCTAGATATACCCTCTCCGACTCTCTATCCCTCTCTCTCTCTCACTCCATGTATTTCTCTCTCTCCTACCTCACTCTCTTTCCCTCCCTCCCCCCATCCCCCACCTCTCTTTATCTATCCCCCTCTCCTTCCCTCCTCTCTCTTTGTCTCTCTCCCCCTCCCTCTTCCAATTTATCCCTCCCTCCCCCTATACTCCCCCTCTCTCGCCCCCCCTTCTCTCTCTCTCTCCTTGTTGTTAGTATTACTATCACACACTCTCTCTCTCTGCCCCTATTTCTCTCTTTCTCATTATACCTCCCTTGTTTTATCTCTCCATATCACTCTTGACCTCTATTTTTCTCTTACTTACTCTCTCCCTCCATCCCCTTCTTTATCTATCCCCTCTCTCTACCCTATTCCTATATTTCTCCATCTCACTCTAAAGATCTCTTCTACTCTTGTTGGTTATTTCCCTCCCTCCCTCCCCTTATCTCTATCTCACCCCCTCTCTCACTATAATTTACTCATCTCTCCCCCTTCACTTTTTATTCCCCTCCATTTCTTGCTTAGTGTATACCCCTCCCTTTGTCTCCACTACTATCCCCCCATTTCTATCTTTATATATCTCTACCAACCATCCCTTTATCTCCTCCCTTCCTCTCTCACTCAATATCACTCTCTCTCTACCCCCTCCTCCCTCTCCTGGTCTCTCTCTCCTTATCCCTCTCATTATATATCCCCCCTCTCTCTCATACATATACCCCTCCACACTATCTCTTCCCCCCTTCCTCTCACTCTCTCTCTACCCCCTCTCTTTATCTCCCTCCCTCTCACGCAATAAAATACTCCTTGTCCATAACTCCTCTCTTTCTTTCTCTCCCCCCCCTTCCC
>ML799388.1:157580-170812 GCA_009831015.1 Picea engelmannii
GCATTCTCATTAGCTTCCATCTCGACTGAGGGAAATCCCATTTATGGACAACAAAATCCTATGCAGGGTACTATTCCTATACATGGGACAAACTTAGGAATTCCTTCCTCACAAGAACCTTGGAATCGATGGCAGGGATTAGTTCCTTTGTCAGGGATGCCGACCAGGGGAAACCCCTTCCATAACCAATGGAACCTCGGGCAAGGCTCAACACTTATGCCTGTTGGATCGGTAGGGGGCAACCCTTCCCAAAATCCTTGGAATGTGATGTAATCCCAGCCCTTTATGTCCTATTATAAGATTTATCTGATGACGTCTCAATAAGAACATAATCCATATGCTAGTCACAACCATGGTTATTTCCAGAACCTTGGCCAGCAACCTGGTGCCAGCCAAACTTCAGGCTCCTTTTCCTTGGTTATAATCAATAACCCAAATTATCGTTTATGGAAACTCTGCACTTGCTATACTTGACAAGGTTATTAAACGACCCCATCTGTCATGATCCATGTTGGCCTCCCATGCCAACCAAGTTGCCTTCAGACATTCCAAAGTTTGAGGCCAAACCTAACGAAGATCTAGACTATCATGTGACTACCTTCCATTTATGGTTCTCGTCAAAATATTTGAGAGACGACTCCATCCAATTGCATTTGTTTCAATGAAATCTCATTAGAAGTATTTCGAAATGGTACATTGAGCTTGACCTCTCAATATATTCTTCCTTCGGTGAATTGGCAGTGGCTTTCCTAGACCATTTCCAATTACCTGTGAGATACGACGTCGGCACATAATTTATGGCCAACTTTGAGCAGACAAAAGTGGACCATATCTCCGATCACATCCAAGAATGGAGATGTTGGAAGAGTTTGATAAAAGTACTAGTCCCACCAACATTCCTTCCTGAGTGGTTCCTTAAGTATTTTGCATCGGAGTTATCTAAATACGTCGCAACCTCGGGGGTCTTTTCAAAAGAATAAGCAATAATGAGACCTCAACAACTAGAGTTTATTTACTCTCAATCTGGTTTTATTTACGAAGTTTTTCCAGATGCACTGCAGTCAATACTTGACAAGACCAAACAAATATCTAGACCACATGCCGATGGTATTGTTGGTTCAGTGCAAATGAAGCCTGCTGATCAACTGTTGAATCATTTGCAACAATTGTCAATAGATCATACAATGACCAACCAGAACATTGGTTCGGCTACTCCCCCTACTCA
Organism: Picea engelmannii; assembly: GCA_009831015.1. Classification (NCBI taxonomy): domain Eukaryota; kingdom Viridiplantae; phylum Streptophyta; class Pinopsida; order Pinales; family Pinaceae; genus Picea; species Picea engelmannii. The sequence goes on from ML799388.1 coordinate 158,806, forward strand.
ACTATCAGATCTACATAGTGTGCAATCGACAAACCTAAAGGCCACCCAACAGCCTGATGGAAAGAAGTAAAAGAGAATGAAGGGTAAGGGGGATAAGAAACCTACCAATAATGATGGCAGGGGAAACACAAAAAACAAGAAGTTGAAGTATCTATCTAATCTTTGCATGGAAGACCACGCGACTCACCAGTTCCCTCATCTTGTGGAGGCCAAGAAGTTATTTGCATACTAGCAGCCTGTCGTGTTAACGAATCCATTTCCACATGGGAAAAAATTAACTCAAGCCTCTTCGAGAGTGGAAGGGGGCAGTTAGGGACCCCCTCCATCTACAAGTAATCCTTCATTTGTGAATGCATACATGATGAAAGGTAGTGTTGAATTAACAACTAGGACACACGACTACAGAATGCCAAACACCTCTGAGAAGGGTAAAGAAGTTGAAAACCCATCTCTTTCTCTCTATATTGAGAAGACATTGGGTGAAACAATGACACACATCCCAAAAGGTGCATTCAAGAAATCTTACCACAACCCAAACGCTAGGGGCACCCAAAATTACTCTGTGGTAGAGGATTTGTCACAAACCCCTTATGCGATGTCTACTTTGGAAGTCCTCTAGAGCTGCCCTTCCCAAAGAAAGGCTTTGTTAGTTTCCTTAGGATCTGTTGAGACATATAATCTAGGACGATCATGCTTGATACTACTGACTTAAAACCTTGTCTTCCTTACCATGTGGTGTTTCATATAGTAGTGGCTTACACCATGAAAACTTTTACTCTAAAAAAATATTGCACGGTGGTTGATGAGGGATCCTTGAAATGCATGATGTCTTTGGCCTGTTAGAAGGCCATTTTCCAACCCATTTTGTCTCTGTCACCTACTCTTCTTACCACTTTCGATGGTCATTTGTTCCGACCATATGGAATCATCCCCTCTTTCCCCATGTAGTTCGGGGGAAAGACTGTGTGTGTCGAGGTTGAAGTGGTCGATGTGTCTCTTGACTAAAATATCTTGTTAGGAAGGATTTGAACCTATTCTATGCAAGCAGTGGTCATGACATTTTTCTAGGTCTTGTTGTTTCGACACGAGGGTCAGATCGTGTCCATTGATCAATTATCCTTCTCTCGTCCTGACCCTTCATCGGGGGTATCCATGGTCCCGATGATTGATAACCCTTAGCCCGAAATATTCAACGTAGGGGTTGGCTTGTGCCCACATTTGATGGGTACTTTCTATTACCCACCTGTGACTAACAATGTCCATTACATGTCGACTGTCCCCGACCAGCCTAGGGCTGAAATATTTCAAATCTCGTCATTTCGTATGACTTACTTTAACAATACGTGGACTCTTCCTTCCCCATCAACTATGATGGAAGGGATAGGGAACCATGTCATGTCCATGCCTTTGTCCATGATAGAAATTGCATACTCTATAGTCCAACAGTATTCCATCGACCCCTATCCAACTCCCACACAGGAGTTAGATCAGGTTCTCGAGCCTATTTGAGCTCAAGGTTCCCTTTCCAATACTTGTTCTTTAGACTTATTATTTCCCTTAGAAGAGGCAATTGTTGAAGCAATGACTAGTCCTGACAAACCCTGGGATGATCTCCATCACAGATCTTATTTTCTCCTGGAGTTAAGAAGAATTGAAGCAGGAAAATTCACTATGAATATGACTGCAGATAAAGATTTTCCTACCAATCCTTTGGATACGCACGCTATTTACACTGAAGGAAATATGGAAAAAATCACTACAATGATACCTATTGATATCTCCATAATCCCCAGCGTCGTGGAGAATATCTTCAACGGAGAAGATTTCTCACCCGAGGAGATTTGAATCTACACAAAGTTATTTAAAGAATTATGCGATGTGTTTTCCTGATCTTACAAGGAAATTCTAAGCATAGATCCAAGAATCGTTGAACATGAAATCACGACATATCCTAATGCCAAGCCGGTCCAGTAGAAGCTTCATCTAGTTAATCCTAGGAAAGCAGTAACTATTAAGGTTGAAGTAGAGAAACTACTCAAAGTTGGTTTCATCTACCCCATTCAATTGACTCAATGGGTGTCAAATCTTGTGCCAGTCAACAAAAATTAGGGTACAATTCACGTATGTACGAACTTCCATGATTTGAACAAAGCCTATCGAAGGGATAATTTCCCCACGCCATTTATTGACCAAATAGTCGATGAATGCGTAGGTTGCGAGGCCTTTTCTTTCATGGATGGTTCTTCGGGATACAATCAAATATAGATCAAACCCAAAGACCAACACAAAACCTCTTTCATTTGTTCGTGGGGTACATTCTCATTTCGGAAGATGCCTTTTGGTCTGAAAAATGTTGGAGCTACTTTTCAGTGGGCCATGTCTTTTTCTTTCCACGACCTCAAAGACATAGTTGAGGCTTATCTTGATGATTTAGCATCACGATCTAGTAAGAGATCTGATCATCCATCACACCTATGACTTATCTTTGAGCGATGTCGCTACTACCAGATTCACTTGAATCCAAACAAATGAATTTTTTGTGTAACATTGGGTCGTCTACTTGGTTTCATAGTTTCAACAACAGGGATCATGGTTGATCCTTTAAAGGTTGAGGCAATAGTTCATTTGCCTCAACTTCAGACTTTACAGGGAAACAATAACTTCTTATGATGTTTCATCGCAAACTATGCCAATATCACAAATGGTTTCATTCCTTTACTGAAGAAGGACGTTCCTTTTCATTGGGACGAAGTTGCTCAATGGTATTTTGAAGAATTGAAATGTGCCCTCATGTCTACCCCTCTGCTTCGACAGCTCAATTATAATAAATATTTCTTATTGTACTTGACCGTTGCAAAGTTGACCATCGGCATGGTATTGGTTCAGGAGGATGATTTTCTCTCAGAATACGTGATCTATTACCTGAGCCAAGGTCTGGTTGGACCGGAACTCAATTATTCCCATGTTGAAAAACTTTCATTGGAAACTGTTCATGTTGTCTAGTAGTTCCATCATTATATCATGTTTTGCAAGACCAACATCATTGCCATTGTGAATCTGTTTCAATACGTTTTGACACGACGTTTAATCAGTGGAAAGATCATCACATGGATAGTTATCCTCCAAGAATTCGACTTGGATTTTGTCTCGGCGAAATCCAAAAGGTCATTGGTCTTCACAGAACTCATTTTAGAACTTTCGTTCGAATCACATGATGTTATACTCAAGGAGTTGCCTATCAAAGGAGACTTTTTTTATATCATCTCTTTAGACCCCTAGTATGGAGATATACTAGTCTATCTCCATACTTTGAAGTGCCCCACCTCTTCTTCTCATGATGAGAATCATCGTATATGCCATAAGGCAAAGAACTATCTCATACTCAAGGACACTTTGTATTTTCGAGGTGTAGATTGCATCCTTCATCGGTGTCTCACTCATGAAGAAGAAAAAATTTTGCTTAATGATTGCCACATAGGAGCATGTGGTGGTCATTTGTCTGGGTTGGAAACAACCCAAAATATTCTACCAAAGATTGTGTTGAATCTATCAAGAAGTGCCACCCGTGTTAGATCTTCTCTCTGAAGATGAGGAAACACCCCACTCCCATGTTTCCCGTCATCACAATTGGTCCCTTCACCAAGTGGGGGATTGATTATGCTACATGCAACTCTCCTTCCACAAGGGGGCACCGTTATATAATCATAGCAGTAGACTACTTCACGAAGTGGGTCGAAGCTATGCGAACATTTAAATATGATGGTGAGACAACAACTCTCTTTCTGTTTAACCAGATAATAGTAAGGTTCGACGTCCCAAGAGAGATTGTCACTGACCATGGAAGTCACTTTCAGAAAAAAATGATGTCCGAGTTAACGTCAAATATTGGGTTGAGGCAAGAACATTCATCACCCTACTACACACAAGTGAATGGTCAGGTGGAAGCTATGAATAAATCCCTTAAGACTATTCTACAGTGAATGATTAATTCAGTCAGGTCAAATTAGCATTTGATTTTGTACTCAACACTATGGGCCTACCGAACGTCTATTAAGACTGCAACCAGTTTCTCACCTTTTCAACTCGTGTATATAGGATGGAAGCATTCTTGACTATTGAGTGCCAGATCTTGTCTCTAAAGTTGGCAGTATATTTATTGCCAGACACTTCACCTCTTGAAGATCGTTTATTATATCTTGAGCATCATCAAGATGCAGCCTTGGCTAATGAGGCTCACAAACAAAAATTCAAGATTCAGTATGATCGGTTCGTCCGTCCTCGGATTTTCTCTGAAGTCAACTTTGTCTTAGTCTATGACCAAGATAAGGATCCCTAGGGGCAGGAAGTTCAAACCCATGTGGGTCGGACATTTCATCATGAAGGAGGTTCTAAAGAAGGGTGTGTATCATCTAGTGGACTTTGAGGGAAATGCTTTGGCAACACCTAGAAATGGTATCTACCTCAAGAAGTATTACTCATTGGTTTGGTCGCCTTGGGTGACTTCTTGTAACATATGTATAGTCTTATACATTTTATTTTTATATTTTGTCTTTTTGGTTTTATGGACGTGTCATTTTTTATGTCACATTTTTCACTATGGTAGATGTCAAGTGAATCATAGATATTCGTTGGGTTTGCGGATGGCGCTAGCCAGCACACTCAGAGGCTTGATTCCGCAGCTTGGGTGATTTTCACACCTCAGGGCCAGTTTCTATCTTTAGGAGGTATCTGTTTAGGTGACACCACAAACAATGTGACCAAATACAATGCATTCTTAGAGTTTCTTCATGACGCTTTGTCGCATGGTATCTCTCACCTCTGGTTCTACTTAGACGCTCAGTTGGTTGTGTCCTAGTTAAATGGACTTTACCACATTTACGATCCTACTCTACACTGAAGTTTCCTTAGGGTACGCCTCTTAGAATGAAGATTTGATTACATTATGTATATCCATGTTCCTAGGAGATTGAATCAAATCACATATACTCTAGCGAATCATGCATTAGATTGGCATATTGAACACGTGTAAGGAAAAGCACACATAGGCACATGTAAATACATTTGTAAAATAGATGTAATCCAAAAGACATAAAAAGATGTAAATATGCATATATATATATAAAAATATCATAGTACATGGGTGGGCACAAGCACCTCAAAAATATTTCCAGTAAGAGTCATGGGGCTTACACCCTCAAAAAATATACAAAACGTTCTCTCGGCACATAAGTAGTCCAGCCTAGCTAAGGGTGGGGCCTATTGGCCTTGCCATAATGAACAACGATGTTTGAAAAATGTTGAAAGAGCTGGACCTAGGTTTGTGGCACCCCAACTATGTGAGGTTGCATCAACGGTGGGAGATCCTCAATCTCTGCCATAGGGACTGTATGAGTGAGCATGATGAGGTTCCGCTCCACCCGTCTCAATACTCTCTCAGCCTCTCTAGCTAGAGGCCCCCCTACTATTGTTGTTGGTCTGGTGGCTGTTGTCGGTCCTGCCTCTGGCTGAGGATGCCACCTGGTCCTTGAGAAGTATGCTAGACGCACTGGTCCCACATATGTACATAACAGATACATAAGTGTTAGATACTCTGGTATACAAAAAATGATATATATATAAATACATAAAAATTAAATAACTTTGAAAAGAAAACTTACCCATCTCTCCTCGCTTTGCTCTGGGAGGTACAGGCATGTCAGGATCCCTAGAAACATTGATCCCAGCATAGGGGTAGTTTTCTATTTTCGGAATCTTTCATGACCACCAGTCAAACAATTTATCATCAAAGGCCTCGATGGTCCTCCCTCCCCCTTTTCACGGAAACAACTTCATCCATACGCATAGCATTGGGAGAGAGGCCTTGTGCCCTTGTATAGTCTCTCGAGGACTGAGATTGGGTACCCTCTTGAAGAAAAAGGAACCAAAAATAGTCCCAAACCTAAAGTTTTGGTGCTCCCATATCTGACACTCTATTAGTTGTCTCTTCATGCAATCCAACATGGTTGTGCTCCAGTCAAAAATCTGTGCATTTAAGCACTATAATGCACAATGCATGTGCACCTGGGAAGCCTGATGCAAAGCCACAGATCTAGTGATCCACCCAATGAGTAGAACTATCACTTTGAGTCCAAGTGGAAGTTTGTTTCATCCACTAAATCTCATGGAATCAACTCTTTTGGCAAAGGGGTGTTTTTTGACTTTTGGTCAATTCTCAATTTACAATAGTGATAATGAGCTGCCAGCGTTCTATTTATAGACTTTTTGGCCCCCTTTTTGTCATTTTTTGGACCCTTTTGTCATTTTTTCTAGCTTGAAAATCGTTTACTATGGTTCTTGAGTTTTCTGAGGGGATGTTATGATAAATGTTACTTTGGGTATTTGGGAATTTTTTTTTAGAGTTAGGTTACTTTTAATGGTCTTTTGGTGAAAAGTAGTTTTTCCAACTTTGTGCGTGTAAGATAGGATTCCACTTTTTTCACCTCATTGTCTTTTTCTCTTTTCCATAGGATCGATCCCACTGAATTGTGACATGAAACCCTCACTCCTACTCTAGAAGCATCGTAATTTAGTGGTAGATCCTACTTTCACATGGATGCCCTAGGTAGATCATGGTTACATTTTAGGATCCATGCCATCACTAATGACTATAGGCTCGGGATTCCTTATTAGTTTTTCCTTATTATGAGTTTGAACCTCATTTGTATGATTCATTATCACTCTTGACGTCACCCTCAGGACTCCCAAAACACAACGGGTCTTCTTTTAAGCCCTTTTCAGACCCTCTAAACATGAAAAGATTGTCGAACGATCTTGTTTCCCTTCATGCTCGCGAAACTAAAATTTGAAGGCATGTTTGTTCGACGGTAGTTTACCCCTTTTTATTTCTAGATGGTCAAATGTACCAACAAAGGTATACTCTAGGAGACTCAGTTCTCTAGAAGAGTATTCTTAGGTATAGAATTAACCCTTTTTCGGGCCCGAGGGACTAAATTTATGGAAAAGGAACCCCCATGGAGTCCATAGTTAAGCTCTTTTCAGACTCCCTAAAATTGAAAAGATTGTCGAGTGACCTTGTCTCTTCACACTCGTTAAATTGGTCAAGAAGAACACCTATTATGGAGTCCATAGTTAATCTCTTTTCAGACTCCTTAAATATGAAAAGATTTCCGAGTGACCTTGTCTTTATCACACTTTTTAAAAAAAAATTCAATAGACGTTTGTTCAGTGCAAGTTGACCCCTTTTTCGAGCCAACTAGACTACCTTCGAAAAGGGTACCCCAATAGAGTCTCCTTTTACGCTTTTTCAGACTCTCTAAAAATGAAAAATCGTTGAGCTTACCTTCTCTGGGCTCGTTAAAATTACATTGAAGGATGTTATAATTGTGTCTTATTAATCTCATTTGCATTCCTTCATCTTTGGCTTAATGTCGGCTCCATGTTTCTCTCAACTGAACCATCTGAAGCATACCTTATATGCAAGCCTTATAACACTTTTCCTTTTCATCTTGACACCTTGACCCATGGAGGATTTTTCCTAAGTGTCCTTTTCCTACAAATGTCCTCATTCTCTGAGAATCAATGTGTTCCTTGCACTTAGAACTAGTATGTATGTGATGCTCGATCCTCCTTTGTAACATAGCATTATTTTATTCTTTTTCAAGCTTCCCAAAATTATTGAAAAAGACAAAAAAAATGAAATATACCCCAAAAAGAGGAAGGGAAAAGTATTTTCTTTTTTTTGACAACACAATGAGTCTCCTTTGGACAAAGTACATCCTTTCATTTGTTCGTCAATCCCAAGGATTCAATATGACCTTTGGGAGTTGTTCTCGCTACATAGAGTTGTGTCCTCCTTCATTTGGTTACCCTTCCAAACATATGGAGAGTTCACATTGCCTCTTACATCATGAACTTATGTCAATGCTATGATGCCTAAGTCTCATCTCTTGTCATTCTTTTTTACAAGGGATGTTTTACTAAACTTGATTCATCCCTTCTACAGTTTGCATCTTGTCCTCATGCCCAACCACCCTGAAAGTCTCAATCAATTCCTTGCTCAAAATCAATGAAGTTCTCCACCTGATCACCAAGATCCTCTTGTTTTTTCCCAACGAACCATCGAAGACCTCTAGGTAGTGAAGGCGTACATTGAAATTACACTCCTACCCGAGTTTTGAAGATTTTGAAGTTGTTTCTCGAGCTCTGAAGACCTCATCTACAACCATCAGGCGTCATTGGCTTCTTGAAGATAGATACTATACATGTATATCTTTTTATTTTGATATGTAGATACATTGTGTACTACTCGCAGCTACAATTTATATAGTTATATGACATGGATCTGCAATGTATTTGATTGGAAACCATGATTTTATTTTATCTCAAGCATGGGTATGCCCGCCTTGGTGAGATAAATTGTTATTTTGCAGATGACACTTCCTGAACTCTGGTCCCTGGGCTCACTCGCTCCGTACATTGGTGAATATTTGTAATGTATTTCAGCCATCAGATGCTCTTCTGACCTCACACATTAGGGGGAATTTGTTATAACCCTAAACTACACCAGACATGCATACCTGGCATTAGGCCATCTTACTTGCTATCTTTTCCAAGACATTACTGAACAACTCTTCTAAAAACCATTGTTTTCAAGATGTACGCTCCCTACACCACTATTGCCCACGTACACATGCTTGTTGCACCACTATAGCTTGCGTACACTCACAAAAAATCAGGAAAAATGAAAATTGAATATGGATATGGCTTTCTAACCCGTTACTTAACCGTTTGGCCGCCCATAGCCAGTCACCCCAATCGTTACTATCTCTTTTGGCCTATAAAAGAAGGTGTTGGGGCCCCATTTCAAGAAGAAGCAAGAGAGTATAGAAACTCTGCCCATTTCAATATTCCCCCATTGCCCCATTATTTTTCAACCACATTGTGAGTTTGAGCCAAAATTCCTTCTTCCTCCTTTGCAAATCCTTGTCATTTCCCTAGAGATAACTAAAGAGGACAAGAGCACGTGGAAGCAATTGGTGCATGGTGAAGAGGAGCCTAGGACCAAGTTTGAGGAGCAGTGTCGGTCTCGTGTTGTAAACGACTTTTGTGAGATTAATATAAAGAAGTACTTTTTTCATCCCACCAAATGACGTCTTAAATCTTTATGATTTCCTTACATTTTTTGGTTATGATGTCTAACCCAGTAATCCATATATAGAATGGATGCTTGTAGTTTCTTGTTTGTCTTTTGGTAAATGCAAGTCAGCCTTGGGAGGAGACTTCCATTTGGGAAACAATCAAGCACAAAAGGATCAACACCAGATGCAGAGTTTAAGTTATGCCTACCAGATCCCTGTACTTTGTATTTTATGTATGATTGTGGGATAGCGTCGAGATAGTTGATAAAAAGTAGGAGACTTTAGACGGTTATCTCTACCAACATTTTAGAACCTTGGTGTAGTCCATAGAGGGGTTTTCCCGCTATAGCACCTAACCCATAGAGATTTGAATTGATTACTTTCTAGCACAAAAGTGGTCAAATTCCAAGCAACATTGGTGACAATTGATTGATATATATATATACATATATACATATATATATATATATATATATATATATATATATAGAGAGAGAGAGAGAGAGAGAGAGAGAGAGAGAGAAACACACCCTAGTGGATGTCATTGAGATAATCCCTTGGGACACACACACACACACAAAATATCCTAATGAGTTAGTAGAAGGAATTTGGACATCCCACCTGTTTGAAGGAAAAGATCATAAAGGCATGAGATGAATTCAACTCTACCTAGAGTCTCTTTAGGTTAGGAGTACAAGTTGTATTATATAGACATCTATCCTAAGTTCCATTGAAAGAGTGTGAGGAAAAACAAGTAGGACTTCCTTGAGAATATTTTCCAAATAAATATGTACCATAAACCTATATTCATCATCACGTCACGTTCTTGTCATACTCCTAGTACGAATTATTGAATAGATAAAAAGATATCCATATCCACCACGATCAACAACAAAAAATAATATAAAAAAATATTATAAAAATGTTTTATATCTATAAAATGGAACCTATCCCATCAAGTCCTTTCCAACCTTAACTTGTACTACAAATATTATCCTAGACCAACCCTCACTATAAAGGTTTACCTTTCCATTCCTAAGGGAATGAAGGGAAACTTCTCCTCCGTGATTATTCTAAGAACAACTTCACCCAAGCAAGAATTTATTTAATGAAATCTAAGGCTTCACAATTTTGAAAACTGCCTTGACTTGGTAGTGTAGTTTGTTAAGTTATTTGACCTTGTCATTCATGATGATGTTTTGGTACTTGGTTTTTCCATATGTATTACAAATGTACAATTGCATACTTTGTTTTCGGTAGAATTGGTATTGGAAATGTTCATTCTTTCTTATTATGGCAATTGGTATTGGAAATGTTCATTCTTTCTTATTATGGCTTTTGAGTACATTTACTAATTACAAAGAATACATCTATTATCATTTTTGCAAATTATAAATTAAGCTTTTAATAAAAAGATAATTTTGTTTTTAAATATATCTATATATATATATATATTATTTTTGGAAAGGTGGGTAGATCAAATATAATAATAATAATAATAATAATAATTATTATTATTTTAAAATCATGTTAAGATAGAAACTAAATTATTTGAGAGACAAGATACCTCCTCCATGCTAAAGTCAAATATTTTCAATTTACATAATTATTTTTTTTACTTATATTTATATTACATTGATAATTAAAATCATTTTTATAATCTATTAAAATATATTGTAATATAAAATAATTACCAAATTATATATCAATTTTCTTAACAAACCACATAAATTTATTATTAATAAATTTAAATTTATTTTTTTAATTAAAACAATAATTTTGGGTTCTTTCCAAAAGAAAACTAACAAATTATTAGTAAATAATATCAAATGAAAATGAATCAAGTTTTTAATAAATTTAAATTTAATTTTTTTATCACTATATTATTTTTAAATTCTCACTAAAATACAATTCTATCAAATTATTTTTAAATTCTCACTAAAATACAACTCTATCACTAAAATACAACTCTATCAAGTTGTTAAATAACCACTAAAAATACAGTATTTTTATTCACCATACTAATTTATTTTTTAACTCTTTGAGTTATATTTTTATAGTAAAGGGTTTTAAATATCTTTTAATTAGATTATTTTACCCCATGCACTATATAAATTCCATTTTTAAGATTGAATGTATTTAATAAACACATTTTATGAAATAATTAAATTTGATGATTGAATGTATTCAATAAACACATTTTATGAAATAATTAAATTTGATGATCTTTAAATGAATTAAAAAAATTAAAATATAAAATTAAATTTTGTATCCTCTAAATCTTTATCATTAAAAGTAGGATAATTAGAAATAAATAAATAAATTTCAAACATACTAACCAAAATACATATATTTAAAAAATTTAACTAGTAAAGCTTCCACTAATCACACTTTTTAATTAAATGTCATCATATTTAAAGAAGATTAAAAATCACTTGTAATCTCAACATTGAATAAATATTTATATTATTACATTAAAATTTTTTAAGTGGTAAAGCTTCCACTAATCACACTTTTTAATTAAATGTCATCATATTTAAAGAAGATTAAAAATCACTTATAATCTCAACATTGAATAAATATTTATATTATTATAGATTTATGAATTCAAAATAAATAATTTTGAAAAGTTAAAAGTATATATTTTTTTACATATTAAATTATAAAATTATTAATTTTAATTGATGATGATGATTAATGTCTACTAAGACTTAATTGGTCTATCGTACCTTAAGAGGGTAAGTGATTACTTGTGATTCTTTAGAATTTTGTTTTTGTGCTCGAAAAGCATTAAGAGAAGCTTTCCAAGATCACCATACTTTTGTTGAGTTAAGAGGTTAGGAAGGTTGGTAGTGTGATCAATATTTTGA
>ML799388.1:170862-229798 GCA_009831015.1 Picea engelmannii
AGCCCGCAAGCACGCCCTCCGAGTAAATCGGGGTGAGAATCGACCTTGAGACCTCATTTTACATAGTTCCTTCCATTTACATGGCACTTGCCAATCGGTCTACACCCCTGCGGGCAGAATTTGTTCTTATGTTAGCAATGCTTTTTTTTTTCTTTACACCTGGCAAAACAAATAGATAATTTTGATCTTCTAGATTAGGGTTGATTAAAATCTTTATAATACCTTAATTTTCTTTTTTCCTCTAACTCTTTACCACACCACATTTTTTCCTCAAATTTTTATTTGACATTTTTTTTAATAGTATCTTTATTCTACAAAATGGTTTCTTCCATGATTCCCCAATAGTTTAGCCAAGACCAGGTGTCTTTATGCCATCCTCGCTTGAGTCGATAGTGGTTATGACTTGATTTGGAAGCAGTTTTAGGTAGCCTCTTGTCTTCCATGTTGTTTAACTTGTTCGTATACATTAGGTATCTAATCATAGCCATGCTCTCAATGGGGGAGAGGCTTGTTTCTATGAGGAGGATGGGATAGGGTGTATTTCCTTTAATTTTGAGATTATAGGTTATAAATTTCTTTTTTATTTGCTCTATCTTTCTCCAAGATTCACAAGAGATACTACAGCCCCAGACTTCACATCCATAAAGAATAACATGTGTAACAAGAGTCTCAAAGAGGAGTTTCTTCTTATGCCAACTCCAAAATTCAGCTGATTTACAATTGTTTTCAAGCGCATAATAAACTTTGCATCTCCCAATAATCCTTTTCTCAATTACAAAACGTGTTTAAAGTAAAATCATAAAAATATTATCTTCTAAATTTTAAAATTAATTTATTAATAAAAAAAAAAAATCCATAATAATTTTCTATAACAACATTTTTCATTAAAATAATAATCCAGAAAAACCAAAATATCATAAAACAAACTATTCCACTAACCAAAAAAAACCATAAAACAAAATATTTTTAATAAGAATTAAAAAATAAAGTCCTATACTTCAACACTAGAGAAAAAAAAATATATTTGAATTATAATGTAAAACATTCAAGTTCGTTAATCAAATATTAGCTATACACATTCAATATTGCCTATACACATTCAAAGGTTGAGAAAATCGCCAGCCCATGACAATTTGTGGGTTTTTAAACTTATTCTCAAGGCATACGTTGTACCTCCTAATGTATGGGCTGGGTTATACTATAACAACGACGCATGCTTTTGAGTATTTAGTTTATTAAGAGAATACTTGCTTAAATAATATTTCATCACTTATGACTTGATTTAAGGATTTCATCTCCTACCTGAAATGAAGCCCTCATGTAATGAAGCCCTCATATTACATGGTTTTTATTAATAAATGTGGAATCAAATGTAGTTGAAAATGGGCATACAATTCAAGGAATGTTTTGTAGGATATTTCTAGTCTGCGGTAAAAAAAGGGGTAAATTGGTCAGCAAGAATGTGTACTTGCACGAACACGTGTGTTTTTAAGAACATGCACGGATTCCTAAACTTATAGGTTTGGAAGAGGTCGAACCTCTACAAGGCTTGCCACATAGTTTTAGTGGCTAGAATCCATGCAGATTCCTAAGAACGTTTGCACCTTCCTAATAACGAGTGCATATTTCTACTGTTAAACATTTTTAAAGGGTTGTGAGCTTGTTTTGTGTTCATTGTGTACAAAGCATGCTTGTGTTTTTACTCTCATTGAGAAAATAGAGAGGAGCTATAGAGGAGAAGTAAAGGGAGGATCTTGGCCCCATGTCCATGTATGATTGATTTATCTTATATTTAACCCAATTTAATCATTTCCAATTTATTCTTTTGCTCCCAAGAATCTAAATTTAAAAAAAAATGTAATTTTTTATTTTAATTAAAAAACCAGCTTAATTTACATGCCATGGATTTTAAATTGCATCATATATAATAAAATGTAACCTCGAGACCATGTAAATCGCTCAGAATAAAACCAAGATGATCAAAACCCTAACCCACCACAACCACCCAATGTAAACACTCAAATTGATGAGAGGTTGGTTATATTAATAACCCCTAAGGGACACTAGAGAGCCTAACATAGTCTCCTTGGTCACTTCTTTGGACATCATTGTGAAGTCCAATACAAGTTCCTAAGGGAAATTGACCTCTATTTATGATTGTAGGGAAAGAATGTATGAGTACTATAGCATTGGTTTGTATAGAAACCATGTCAAAGAACTAAGAATGTCAAAATAACAAATATTTTCTATATTTAGGGATCCTAGAAATATATAAGAACTACCATTGACTGGTGCATCCATCCCTAGATTAGTCAAAACTGGATGGATAGGTGGTATATGGGTTTTGATAAACCTCCCTGCAATAGCAAGGATATTCCCTTATATTTTTATGAGAAAACTATGGGATGAGTTTATTTTGGGTAAGCATGTCAACTACTTTGACATTGGTGACTTCCATGGGGTGGGTCGAGGGTCCACACAGGACCAATATCATATTAGGTTGGACCTCGTGTTAGGTTGTGGTCCCCCCAGGTGAAGGCCTGACCCCCCTATCAAACACCCTCATGTTGCAGAGAAATTGCAATAGGTACAACTATCCATTTCATCATTAATTTGTAGCCTAGTGCAACACGAAAACTTTGTTGCACTATCTTGGTAATAGGTGCATACCAATGACATTGAGAGAGGGGTTGGATCTTCAACATGCACATGAGAGTACAATGAGGAGAGGGAGCATGAACATAACAACCATCCATGTGAACCCAACAGATTCTTGAGTTGCAGTAAAACATGCTATGGGCCTATAGAGACCAGTGGACAACATAGATTCATGGAGGAGGTTAGTATCTTAACCCTCTCTATTTTTTTCATCGTTATATATTTATTTTTTATTTTGTGTATATATATCGATATTTTAATGTATGTTGTTTTGTAGTTTTTTATGTCCAAGTAGTAGACCCTCTATGCCGATGGATGAATTAGTTCCTATCACCTCCACTGATGTAGCAATAGATGCATGTTGTTCATTGGGTGCACCCCACACACATGTATGTAGCACATTTGATAAATTCACCATAGTCATTTCTTTATTTTATGGCATCATCAAATTTTTAATGTTCTTGTGTTTCTACAGGATTTGGGATTGGGAAATGTTAGGGAATGTCCATATGAGATGGAAAATTCACCTGTGTCACAGGTATCATGTGTAGAGTTAAATATCATATAATTCTTAAATTCTTTATGTTTATGTTTTTGACATTTTCTATTTGGTACTAATCGTTCAATTTTATTAATATGTATGTAGGATGCAGATATATTTTCTAGATATAGTACTATTTCACTGCCTCGGTACCAGGGAATTTCTTATGGGTTACCTTTCTCCAAGCCTAGGGAATTGCAATTGCTTGTACATCCTGTGAGGGTCCATCACAAACCACCCTTAGAATTAGTATTATTGTATACATCCTCAGTGGATTCACACGCAAGGAATCCATCCACACCACATGTATGGTACCCACCCTCACCAACATTTCAATCGGTCCCATCAAACGAGAATTCCACAGTAGAGATTGTCTTAGAGTAGGTTTTACAAGCTAGTGCTCCATCTTCAAGTGAATCTCCATTGAGGCTTGAGATATTCACAATGATATAATGCGTTGATGATAATTTTTTATGTTTAATGAATTTGATTTTACACATATCTGTTTAATTTTCCTGAATTGATCCTTGTAAATGATGCAGGGTGGAATCACAGAGAGATTGGGGTTGTGGAGGGTAACAAGATCACGATTGACAATAGCATATGTGATGAGTAGTCTTATGTTAAATTACAAAGTATCATTTTGTATATCTATTAATTCATCAAGATAAAAATCTTATAATACTATTTATTCTTTATGAAATCTCCAGAGTGTTGAAGCATGCCCAGGCATAGAACCTCTCGAGTTTCTTCCTCAAGGAAGAGAGGAAATATAGATTTCAAGGACTCTCCTAGCAGTGGCGAGGGTGGAAATGGTAAATTATTGAACAACTACTTTCATTTTGTATCTAGGCCACCATATGGATGTTTTTTATGTTAGGGAACTTGTTGTCTCTTTGTATATTGGGCACATGTTTCCATATTGTAAAAAATTTACAACTTAGATGATGTTGAATATACATATGTATTCATTTCATGGCACGTTTTTTATGAATCTCATTTTTTTTTTGCATTTTATGTTGATGAATATATGAATTTGAAAGTGTTTGAATTTGAAAGTGTATGAATTTTATGTGTATTAATCCCTTGATTTTTTTTAAAAGTGATTATAAATACTTGCATTACACATTAACGAATATATTATGGTGGAAAATATTGCTAAGTGCTAAATCCATAAGCAATTAATGGTTCTTAAGTACCATTTATTGCTCATTCCTTCTGAATTATTTGCATGAATGTTGTGGATATCCATATTCTAACTCCCAGCCAACAATATGGTCTACTTCTTGAATTGTCTTCATCTAAATCCAATGACAATCCACACTCAAATAGTGATCAATTGAAAATATTGTGACCTAAAAAATGACATATTACAATAATTTATTATATAAATAAATTTTCTCGTTATCTTCTACATAATTGTAAATCACTTAAAAATATCATCTCAATGTTATTACAAATTAACCTCCATAACTAGTACTAGAATTACTCAACTACAAAGATGCCATAAGATAAAATCCAATTATGCAAGTACAAAACATTTGAAAAACCCAAACACTTCATATATATTTATAATATGAAGTACATGCACCTACCAATATCTTATTAGGGGTTGTTAGACGTCAGGCTCTTCAAATCCTAGAGATGGAAACCATAAGATAACATTAGTCAATAACTCACTCCAATAGAGATCATCAACAAGGTAACATACACAATGGTAAGCCCTTTTTTGAACCTACATTTGTATGCCACACTTTTATAAGATCAACTCCCTCTATCTTCTTGACAACAAGAACATTAGATAGCACTAGGGTTTTCCAATTCCACAAAACCCTAACTTCTTCTCTTACCATAGCTACATGATAAAAGTATTTCTTTTCTCCTCTAGGTATAAGTCCTAGTATTCCTAGTCTCCTTAGGAAAAAACCTTAACCCTATTCTTCCCTTGACATTCCTTTGAGAAGCCTAGTTGTTATTTTCTTAGTTGATTCAATCCATAATTTGACAATTTTCTAGGGAACACCCATTGTCCCCCTCTTGATATGCATGACATATATAAAATCATTTCATTTATGTGTAACTATTCAAAAACACCAAAAATACTAGTAAATGACTCATTAATGCACTCATGTTTTTTTATATTGTGTAGTGGGTATAAGTAAATTTTGTTAAACCCATCAATTATTAATACCATTTATTCAGTCTTCCATGATTTCCACTAATCTTATTGATTTTTATCAATAGAATGAGAGAGTTCATATGGAAAATAGATCTTATAATGGGTATCATTTTCCACCTAAAATAAAGGTTTTGAGGTTATATTTCATGACACACCATAGAAGGTAATGCTATGCTACCAAAATTCCTCTAGGGAGACTTGAAACCATTTTTTTTTGCCTTCACAATCTATGATAATTTATTTCACATTGCTACCCAATTTTTTGGTTAGAGCACATAAGGAGATAAAGGACCCTCCTAAACCCAATCCAAAAGACATGATGATGCCATTGCACTATCATTCCTTTCCAATCCGTTCCATGGAAATCCATTTCCATGACATTTCCATTTCCCCGCCATTTCCATGTCTTTCCATGCCATTGCCATGCCTTGATAAGCCTTGATAAGCCATGCCATGCCATGATATTCCATTTCAATGTCTTTCCATTCCATGCCATTTACATGCCTTTCCATGCCATGTAACTCCATTTCCATGTCAATGCTACACCTTTCCAATCCATGCCATGGCATACAATTTCCATGCCATTTCCATGACATGTCATTACCATGCCTTTCCTTTCCTTTCCTTTTCATGCCATGTGATGCCATGAATTTCCTTTGCATTCCTTGTAAGTCCATGTCTTCCATTTCCATACCATTCCATTCATTTCCATGTCATTTCTTTCCTTTCTATGGCATGCCATTCCACACCTTTCCATACCATGCCATTCCTTGTCATGCCATGGGTTGTCTTGCATTGAATTTCCTTGACTTTCCATGCTATGCCATGTCTTTCCTTGATTTTCCTTTCCTTTCCATGCCATTCCATGCCACACCTTATCTTTGCATGCCTTTCCATGCCATGCCTTGCATTTTCTTTCCTTTACATTCCATTCCATTCCATCCCTTGCCTTTCCATTCCATGACTTTCCATTCCATTCCTTTCTTTTCCATGATGTTCCATGCCTTTCCTTCCATTTACATACCTTTACATGCCATTCCATGCCTTGTCTTTCCATTCCTTGTCATGTCTTTCCTTGCCATAGAACGACATGTCATTCCATGTCATGCCTTGCCTTCCTCTGCCATGCCTTCCCTTCATATGCCTTGTCATGCCTTTTTTTTCCATGCCATGACATGCCATTTCATGACTTTCCTTGATTTTCCTTTCCATAACATGGCATTCCATGCCATGCCTTGCCTTGCCTTTCCCTTCCTTCGCATTCATTTCCTTGCCTTTGCATGCCTTTCCTTGTCACATCTTTCATTTGCATGTATTTCCTTGGTATGGTATGGTATTCTTGGCTTGGTTTGGTATGGTATGGTATCCTTGGCATGGTATGGTATGGTATTCCTTGCCTTACCTTGGTATGATATGATATGGTATGCCTTTCCTTGGTATGGTATGGTATGGTATCCTTGGTATGGAATGGTATGGTATGCCTTTCCTTTCCTTTTCAAGCAATGGTATGGTATGGTATGGTATGGTATTCCTTTCCTTTGTGTTCCTTTCCTTACCTTTCCTTTCCTTTCCTTGGCTTTCCATGGTATGGTATGGTATGGTATGGTATACCTTTCCTTTCCTTGCAATGGTATGGTATGGTATTCCTTGCCTTGCCTTCCATTTCCATGGTATGGTATGGTATGGTATTCCTTTCCTTGCCTTTCCTTTCCAAGCCATGGAATGGTGTGGTATGGTATGGTATACCTTGCCTCGTGTTTCCTTGACTTGCCTTGTTATGGTATGGTATGGTATGGTATGTCTTTCCTTGCCTTTCCTTGCCATGTTATGGTATGGTATGGTATTGTATGTTATGCATTTTCTTTCCTTTCCATGGTATGGTATGGTATGAATTTCCTTTCCTTGCCTTGCCATGGTATGATATGGTATGGTATTCCTTGCCTTGTTATGGTATGGTGTGGTATGGTATCATTGTCATGTTATTCCATGCCTTGAAGGAAATGTATGCCATTCCTTGAAAAAAATGCATGGAAAGGAAAGTGAATGAAAGAAAAGTGAAGGCAAGGTATTCCATGCCTTGCCTTTCCATACCATGCCATGCGAGGCCATTCCATGCCTTTCCTTTCCATTCCATTCCATGCCTTACCTTTCCTTCACTTTCCATGGAATGCCTTGCCTTTACTTTCCATGCCATACATTGCCTTGCCTCCACTTTCCATGTCATGCCTTTCAATGCCATGTCATGCCATTCCTTGCATTACCTTCACTTTTCATTCCATGTCATGCCTTTCCTTTCCACGTCGGGTCTTTCCATGCCATTCCATTCCTTTCCATACCATGCATTGACATACAATGCCTTTCCATCCCATGCCATGCTATGTCATGTCTTTCCTTTCCTTCACTTTCCATGCCTTTCCTTGCCAAAACATGCCTTTCAATGCCATGCCCTGCCTTTCCTTCACTTGGCATGTCATGCCTTGCCTAAATGAACAAGCTTAATACATAAATGAACAAGTTTAATATCTAAAGGAAACAGTTTAACATGTAAATGAACAAGTTTAATAAATAAATAATGCTTGTAATAAATGAACAAGTTTGATATGTAATAATTACAATCAAATGATTCATTCAACATGTAACTATACAACTTGTTATCCCATATATATTATATAAAATTACTTGCATGATAATTTCAATGTCATAACATAATCTCTCTTTATTCATATATATAAGGTATCTTCATAGTTATCAAAAATGGATTATCATAATTAATAGGATTTACCTAGACCTAGACCTCGACCTTTCCTTAACTTGCATTGTCATGTTGTACTTACCCTTGTCATTTCTTTCCTTCAATTTCCTTGCCTTGCCTTGCTTTGATTTTCCTTGACCTTCCTTGCATTTCCATATCAACATGTCCCTGAATGGCTTGAGGAGGTGAGTTCCAACTCATGATAAAACTCAAACCAGGACTTAGATGGGAGAACCATTGGTTGCATTGGATCTAGGGAACTGGTTTTCAGTTAGTGGGTCCCCTCTATCATCATTCTGTTGAACAAAAAATCGTTTGTTGGAGTATCTTTGGCACT
This sequence comes from Picea engelmannii, assembly GCA_009831015.1. Lineage (NCBI taxonomy): Eukaryota > Viridiplantae > Streptophyta > Pinopsida > Pinales > Pinaceae > Picea > Picea engelmannii. The sequence goes on from ML799388.1 coordinate 179,330, forward strand.
AGGGTTTTGATCAATGAGGCATATAGTGCATTTTATGAAGAAGAGGTCAATTTTTAAGAACACTCTGTTAGGAATTTCTGGGGAGTGTATTCATGTGGGCCTTGGCCAAAAAGACTTGAGGGAACTTATAAAAATTTGTTATGATGCTCGGTTTGGATTTCATGTTCCCTGACGAAATTGGCCACATGTCCCTGATTTATTTTAGGAGGCAAGTTGAAAATCAATATAAAAATAAAATCATGACTCAGATGGATGAACCATCAGTTTCATTGGATCTAGAACACTGATTTTCGGCTAGAGAGACCCCTCCATTGTCATTTCGTCTACTAAAAAACTGATTGTTGGAGTATCTTCATCATTGGGGTTTTGCTCAATGAGGCATAGTACAATTTCTAAAGAGGAGGTCGATTTTCAAGAAAATTTTATCAGGCTTTTGTGGGTAGTGTAGTTTCGTGGTTATTGGGAAAACAAATTTGCAGGAGCTTATGAAGCTTTGTTATGTTTCTCAATTTAGATTTTATGCCCCAAGACCAAATTGTCACATGTCCTTGAATGGCTTGAGGAGGCGAGTTGCAACTCGTGATAAAACTCAAAAAGGGACAAATATGGATGTCCTTGAATGGCTTGAGGAGGCGAGTTGTATTGGATATGGAGCATTGGGTTTCATCCGGTGGGGCCCCTCTTCTATCATTATGTTGACCAAAAAAAAGTTTGTTGGAGTATCTCCGACACAAGGTTTTGCTCAATTAGGCATAGTGCAATTTTTCAAGAGGACGTCGATTTTTAAGAACATTATGTCGGGTGTTTGTGGGTAGTGTAGTTGCATGGGCCTTGGCCAAATAGTCTTGTGGGAGATTACAAATCTCTCTTATGTTTCTCAGTTTATTTTTTATTCCCTTGGACCAAATTAGCAACATTTCCCTGAATGGATTGAGTATGCGATTTGCAAGTTGCGATAAAACTCAAACTAGGACTCAGATGGAAGAACCATCAGTTGCATTGGATCCTGAACATAGGATTTTCTCTAGTGGGTCCCCTTTACTATCATTTCATCGACCAAAAAACCATTTGTTGGAGTATCTTCGTTACTAGGGTTTTTCTCAATGAGACATAGTGCAATTTCTGAAGAGGAGTTCGATTTTCAAGAACACTATGTCAAGAGTTTGTGGGTAGTGTAGTCACGTGGGCCTTGACTAAACAGACTTCCAAGAGATTACAAAACTTCTTTATGCTGCTTAGTTTCAATTTTATGCCCTGAGACCAAATTGGCCACATATCCCTAAATTGCTTGAGAAGGCAAGTTCCAACTCACAATAAAACTAAAATTGGGACTTGGATGGATAAACCATCAGTTTCGTTGGCTCCGACACACTGGCTTTTAGCTAGTGGGGCTTGTTAGTTGTCATTCTATTGACCAAAAAAACATTTGTTTAAGTATCTTTGGCACTAGGGTTTTGCTCAATCATGCATAGTGCAACTTTTGAAGAGGAGATTGATTTTCAAGAACATCGTGACAAGGATTTGTGGGTATTGTAGCCACCTAGGACTTGGCCAAATATACTTTTGGGAGCTTACAGAACTATGTTATGCTACACAATTTGGATTTTATTCCCCCGAAAAAAATTAGCCACATGTCCCTGAATAGATTAAGGAGGTGAGTTGAAAATCGTGAAAAAACTCAAACTGGGACTCAAATGGGAGAACCATCCATTATATTGGATCTGGAGCACCTAGTTTCAGCTAGTGGGGCCCATTCATTGTCATTCCATTGACCGAAAAACTATTTTTTGGAGTATCTCCATAACTAGGGTTTTACTCAATGAGACATAGTGCAATTTCTAAAGAGAAGGTCGATTTTCAAGAACACCGTGTCAGACATTTTTGGTTATGTTACAAAATATCTTCCTTCAGACATGTGAACTTTCCCTTGGAGTACAAATCCCTCTGCCAAGACATAAAAATACCTTTGGAAACTATCATTCCTATAGATTCATTTAACCATCGAAAAAGAGAGAAGAAGGGAGAGTACAGTGTACCTCAATTTATAATTTTGTCCAATTTTCTCCAATCTGCAAGTTCCAAATAGTATGTGCAACTGACAAGAAGACACAAATGGTTATCTCCTACTATAATCGATTAGACAACATCAATCGATCTATGAATATTAAGACAAGAATAGACAAATACATGTAAACACATACTATAAGTAAATAGGCCAAGTATATGTTGGACACATGGACCACACTTAGAGAGGGTGATGAATGGGTGTGGGGCTCTTTTTCCCAAAACTTGCCCTTCACAAAACTCATTAGTTAGAAATCACCATTTACTCATTACTTATTTTTGTCATTTATAATTAGTTAAATGTGAACATATATCAGCAATATATCATCAAAAAATCATCACCACAAGGAACACGAGATGTATGTAAAATTTTCTTTTTATCATAGACTACAATCCTTGGGTTATCAGTAACAACTAAATAGAGTACAAATCTACAAAAGCACCAGCTCTATAATTCAAGACTCAACTTACACACCCTCAGCACCAATTGAGATGAGGCAACAATCCTCAACAAATATCAATCTGTCAACAGCTATGTGACCTGTCGGTAGTGCAACACGTGTATGTACGCGCCCTACCAGTAGTACATCTCACGTATGTATGAGACCAATTTGTACTACAGCCTGTGTATCACATATGAGTTACTTAGGTTTTTTTCTTCAAGATCAATTCATATCCTCTACAACCTTCAATCACATTCTCTTATGTATTTCACTATCCAATCTAACCCATAACCAATCACAACACATCTAATCTCTCCAACAACTTACTCATGCCTCTCAACCATACAATATGAATGATACTCATCATGTATAAGAAACCAATATATTATAACAGTCATATCAGTATATAAGAGTGTTTCTCACTCTATAAACCAACACAAACATCATCACAACAACCATACCAAGAATGTCTTAATAATTCACTACACAACAAGTAAGAGTATCCATCAAGAAAACAATGTAACCATACCAGAGTTTCTATGAAAGATTTGAGCCCATAGAATCCATATCTGGAAGTTGCTTCAGTCTTCAAGAGTCTAGCACTAGCTCATACACAAGTATTCATTACTTCATCCATTATATGTTGCCTGGCCTCATTCAGCTCGCGTATGTACATGACTTGGCTCACTGTAGACAATGTATACCTCAGAAACTAGGGTTTCTGAACTTCCGAGACTTTTGCCGTCATGATCTCAGACTTATCGAAACTTTGATGTGTCCATGAGATCCTCCATATCTCCTCTCTCTCAGAATATATCTTCAATACATGCTCAAGAGATGCACAAAATAGATGCCCTTCACAAGATACCCTTTCCTCTTATTTATACTCTCCAAGTATCTTCCTTAGAGGCATATTCTAGGTCACTTAACCCACTTCTAGGTCACTTAACCCATTTCTAGGTCACTTAACCTACTTCTAGGTTACTTAACCCATTTCTAGGTCACTTAACCTATTTTGAGGTTAACCACTTTCCATAATTAGAAAGTTCTCCATTAAATATTCCTCCTTGACTTTTTCACTTTTCTTTACCATTTAAATAATAATTTATTCTTTGCAATATCTTTGACTTCTTTAACCTTTTGGGGCTTTAAGCCTACATATGAGGGTCCTCCAACTTCGTAAGGCCATAACTATCAAACCATGAGGAGTTATGTGACATTCCACATACCACCGGAAATGGAATGACAAGCATTATCCATCTAGGATAGTTGCACTGAAAAATTCACTGATCTTCAACCCATTATTCCACATGTAAGAATAACCATAATTCAAGGATAACTCAACTGCAAAGCATATTCCCGTGAGGTATTTCACCATAAGGGGACCACTTTGGATTTCATCCATTTGTACACCTTGTCAACCATGATAAGACACTAAAGATTCATATTTACATCAATCCAACAATGCATCATATACCAATGAAACCACATCGATCCATCTTCATCTATGCAAGATGTATCAATGACAACTCATTGATCCATCTTCATCAATATACTATGATAAGACATGTGTACATCAAACCTTTGACCTTTGACATCATTAAATCATCCTTTGGAATCAATCCCTTGAAATAAATCAATCAATCATCCTTTTGCATCAATCAATCCCTCGACATCAATCCTTCGACATCAATTAAGTAAACCTTAGGCATCAATGACAATATGATCCAACAATCTCCCCCTTTAGAATTGATGGCAATACCAACATTGATGTCAACACCATTCATTGACATCAACATGTAGACAAAGCATGATATACATCAATAGTCATCAATCACATCAATGTGACTATATAGCCCCCTTTGACATGAATGGAAAAGGGTCATTCTCCCCTTGGGGATGCTCCCCCTGCTTGAACTCTCCTTGGGGATGCTCCCCCTGTCTGAATCCCTTTGATGTTCCTCTGAATAATCTCTCCCCTTTCAAGCAAGATATATCAATATGATGTAATTCTTAAGATACATCGCTCATACTCTCCATGTGAACATCACTCCCCCTAGAACTATGCCTCTGTGCTCTTTCTTCAAATATAGGTCTCTTTCCTCCTAGAATCATGGGAAGAAGAATGACTCCCCCTATGTGTATGTCTCCCTATATCCTCTCTTCATTATGGACAATATGTTTCCACTATAATATGCTTCTGCTACAAATGATACTACTCAATTGGATCATAGAACAACCACTCTTTCTATGATGATCCTTGGACCTGTCCATGCATCAAAACTCGTGCCATACCATGAAACAAAAGATATGTCAATAATGTGTTATCACAGATATTTGTCAAGAGTTTTGTGTGTGTTTTTTCAATACTCAGGCACGTGTCCTTACCATGTCTCTCTCTCCTTCTCGCAGGACAAGTCTTAAATTTTTTTCCTTTCAACTGTTAAAATCGGTTTTTTGATTTGCCCCCCTTTTTTTAAGAAACCTGGTTTTTCTTGATGTCTTACCCAAAAATGGTTTTTGCTTGAAGCCTTTCTATTTTTCCTTGAGGATGAGCAATCACCTCTTTTGTTTCAATATCTACTCCTTTTGTTTTCCCAACCCACAACAAGTCACCCAAGTCCTTGTTCACACAGGCCGCAACCACTTACATCAAGTGCATCTTTCATAATAGTCCATTTTGGGCTTGAAATGAAAGAAACAAGTGGGTTCATCTTTCAGTGGCAGGGATCCCTCATGGAGTTCATATCAGTAGCTCATGGGTATTCATAATCTCAAAATTGCACCAAGTATAGCGCCAGAGAAAAATTCCGAAGTCACAAGACCCACAGCGAGCATGAGTCTTTGATCTTGAGGGGGACAGGTGGCAGCTGATTCAAGGGTTCGTGGAGATGGGCTTCGGGATATTTGAAGTGAGAAGTGTGAAAACTTCCTGAAGAGTCGAATATCGAACTCCCAAAATGATCCAAGCCATCCAAAGCAAGAAGACATGGGGAGTTGGATCCCTCACTTCGGAATTCGGTGATCCGAAGAATCGTGGAATTCAAGTATTGAAAAGTCTCGAAGGGCCAAAGTGTTGAAGTCCCGAAGTAAATATGAACCATCCATCAGTGGGGAAAATCGATAGAAGTCCACAAAATTCGAAGGGAGATGAGTGTTGGGCTTGTGATTTAATACATTTTATTGCAGATTCTTGGCTTCTTTCACGATTGAGTTGCTAAGATTTTCATACTTATGAAGTCTTCTTCTTATGGATTCTTCCAAAACCTTGCTCATATGCTTTGGCATTCTTTTGAGATCAATGCAACACTATTACAAGAAAATGCATCCAATTTTCTATCACTACTACCTTCAAACATCAGGCACTTCTGATCGTGTGTGCAAGTTATTAAATGGAGGTGTTCCAAATCTCTATGTTGTTAATGGTATCGCTCATTGTAACAATGGAATGGAAGTTTATAAAACTCAAGATAATGATGAAGGATCATTCGAACAAGTTCATATACTTGTCGTGAGGAGCTTGAATGGACAAATAGAATGTCACTGAAATGACATATTGTGCATACCAATTTTTGCATTGGTTAAGCTATTCATTTTCCTGGGTTCTGGAAGTGGCAATCAAGTGTTTAAATGTTGAGTGTCATTCCTAGGACATTTGTCAGTCATTGCTGCCATATGATTGTGTGTATGCATTGTGCTCTTTTATAGGTGAAATCGTAAACTTCCTTGAAGACTGCCACATTGCCTCTTGTTTAAAAGATCTCCAAGAGAATTATCAATGCCATGTGTTTATTGCCATGCAAAGAAAGTGAACAAGTCGATATTCAAGGAAATCCACCTAGCTATATTCTTCTACGAATTGGTCAAATTCTCCTCAAACACAAATGGTGGACAGCCCATTCACGTTAAACTATCTTCTCAGCTCCTTCTATTTTGATCTTTTCCAGGTATTTCTTTTACATTCTAAGAATAAATGTATTGCCTTATCTCATGACACTTCCTGTCATGAGATTAAGACGTTCATAAGAATCGGTTGCATGATGTTGTTATCCATTTGTAAATGTAACCATATCACAAATGGTATCAACTATCTTAAGGGGCGTAGAAGCATTTAGGTGCACATGTAATCGATATAATTCTTATCAAGAGGCACAGGGTAAGGAACCGAAACAGAATTGTAACTGATCCAAAACTCTATATAAGAGTTGCTATGCTCGATAGAGAAAAACAGAAATTAGATGGAAGGAATTTGTGAATAAATATGGGGGATAGTATTCATAGATAAAGAACAGAAGGGTGATAGTATGTAGAAAAAAGAATAGAAATATAATGCTAGAGATAGATAGTTTTTCGTCTGGCATTTGCATTGTTCTTCTTTTAATAAAATAATAAGAGTTGTTCATTTATTTGATTTCTATCATTATGAGTTTGTTGTTACTTATATTTAATATGCGTTGATTGAGCCAGTCTGTGGACAGAGAAGGAAGGGCCCCCTTCGATTGAGACAAAGTTGGAGGTGTACACTTAGTATAGTTTTCAGATCCAAATTTGAATGGTATCTTTCAACAAGAATAAGATTCTAGTTTTCAGTTTCGATTTCTCATTAATTTAGTAATGCAGAGAAATAGTTGTGAGCGTGAGATTTATGTTGAGTTTCATTTCATCACAATATATATTTCTAAGTGAATGGGGATTTATAAGTAGTATAAGTTTGTTTCATGTCGTTAATTTTCAGTAAAGCTTTTATATTCCTGGAAGAAAATTTTATGATTCGCACAGAACTAGTGTAGGATCAGTGAAGGATTAGTGCAGAACGAGTGTAGGACATGGCATATTAGTATAGCTTCTTTCAGTATATTCTTTTGAGGTAGATTGATATTCTTGAAACTCTCTCTTCAACCCTGCACATACAGTGTTGGTTCCTCTAAGTCTACCTCCCCGGGTTGACAATTAAATGTTGATTTACATGGTATATCTTTAGCCCAACATTTTGGCATCGTTATTGGGGAGGAACTAAAAGGGATTGGAAAGTGGATACTATGTTTATGGAAGGAAAAAGGGAGGAGGAGTTGTAAGACGGGAGGTAAGAACCTATGCATCTACTATAGTAGGTTCTCCGAAGCTTTGCCAAGTAGATTCAATTTCAGCAAGTATTTCTTTAAAAGCAAGGTGTTCTTTCATTTTTAGTGGTATGCAAGTGTGCTTTCATTTCAACAGTATCAAAGTGTATTTAGTAGCAAGAGAGTCTTCATTTCAGTAGTGGTAGATTTGATTCAACAGTAAGAGAGTTTTTTATTTCAGCAGTATAAGAAGGTGTGTACTTGATTCTATAGAAGTAATCTCCATTTCAGAAAAGAGTGCCTTTCTTTTCAGCAGATGTCATTTCCTTTCAGCAGAGTTTTTGTTGCTTTAAGTTTACATAGAGCAAGTGTATCTTCATTCTCAGTAGAAGGATATTTCATTTAACAAGTGTGTACATTTCATTTCAAGCAATTCTAAGTTTGCAAATTAGTTTTCAAAATTGGTTATTTGGTGTGACTTGCAAAGCTTTTTAGCAAAACCCCTACAACAAAAGAAAAATCATAAAAATCAGTTAATGGATCCAAGCATGGTTGAACGAAAGAATAGATTGTTGCGGGAACTTTCTTGCATCTTGACAGAACTTAAAGAGATATCTATAGCTCAAGACATGGAGGAGAAATCACTTGATCCAGTGCTTCCCTTTAAGCATCTATGCCAACCTGTAGAGAAGAGCGAATAGTTAGAAATTCCAACAATAAAATAAAATGCTATGCATGATTATATTGAACAGTGGCTTCAATCTGTTTCATAGCTTTTAGATGCTCTTCTCCTTCAACAATTTTTGGAAATCACTCAACCAGTGTTACTTACTCTTCATTCTTGGGTAACTATGCACATATATCTTTTATCAAAGGGTATGAATTTGTTGTTGATTCTGCTACGTCAGTGGCTTCATTGGTTATTTTCCTATACTTAAAAAGAAATGTTTATTTTCTTTAAGTAGGTAGGTAGAGAGGATAATGAATAAAAGTCAGAAACTTCAAATAGTTTTTGTTTTGTGCAAATAAAAAGAGCATTAGTTGAAATAAGAGGTGATTGAAGATTTTTCTCTAAGATGAATGGTTGGGCCTTCATTATGCTGAAGTTGAGGGGCATATTTTAAATGTTTTGAAAATATATTCTAAGAGTGCAAATCTTCTCTCAACGCTTTCACATCAATCAAATGGAAAACTCTCAGGACTTCTAGTATCCTCCTAACGTGCCAGTGTTAAAGAGGTGAATTTGTTTGCTTGAGGACATGCAAAAAGCCAGGCATGGGGGAATGTTGGGCTTCTGATTTAATACATTTTATTGCAGATTATTGGCTTCTTTCACGATTGAGTTGCTAAGATTTTCATACTTATGAATTCTTCTTCTTATGGATTCTTGCAAAACCTTGCTCATATGCTTTGGCATTCTTTTGAGATCATTGCAACACTATTACAAGAAAATGCATCCAATTTTCTATCACTACTACCTTCAAACATCAAGCACTTCTGATCGTGTGTGCAAGCTATTAAATGGAGGTGTTCCAAATCTCTATGTTGTTAATGGTATCGCTCATTGTAACAATGGAATGGCAGTTTATAAAACTCGAGATAATGATGAAGGATCATTTGAACAAGTTCATATACTTGTCGTGAGGATCCTGAATGGACAAATAGAATGTCATTGAAATGGCATATTGTGCATACCAATCTGTGCATTGGTTAAGCTATTCGTTTTCATGGGTTCTGGACGTGGCCATCAATTGTTTAAATGTTGAGTGCCATTCCTAGGACATTTGTCAGTCATTGCTGCCATATGATTGTGTGGATGCATTGTGCTCTTTTATAGGTGAAACCATAAACTTCCTTGAAGACTGCCACATTGCCTCTTGTTTAAAAGATCTCCAAGAGAATTATCAATGCCATGTGTTTATTGCCACGCAAATAAAGTGAACAAGTCGATATCCAAGGCAATCCACCTAGATCTATTCTTCTACGAATTGGTCAAATTCTCCTCAAACGCAAATGGTGGGCAGCCCATTCACCTTAAACTATCTTCTCAACTCCTTCTGTTTTGATATTTTCCGGGTGTTTCTTTTACATTCTAAGAATAAATGTATTGCCTTATCTCATGACACTTTGTTTCATGAGATTAAGGTGTTCATAAGAATTGGTTGCATAATGTTGTTATCCATTTGTAAATGTAACCATATCACAAATGGTATCGCCTATGTAAAAACCCTAGCTAAATGATTGCTTACGATTTACCAAGTATAATTAATTAAATAATTAACTGTCCTAATGTGTATTAGTTAAATAATGATTATTTATTAATAATATTAATTAATTACTTATTGTTTAATATATGTTGATTAATTAATTAATTGATTGATTAACACATTTAATGTTTAGGGTAAAGAATTAAATACTTAATAACTTTTAATTCATTATTATAAAACTTTACGTATGCAGGGGATGAGGCATTGAATGGAGGGATAAGGTGGGTGGAATTAAAGGAGGGTAGGAGGCGATGAATGGAAGAGGATATGAGGGGGAGAGGCACTCGAAAAAGGGAACTTTTGGAAATTTGGGGAAGAGGAAGCATTATTTGAGATTAGAGACTGTATTTCTTGGTTGATATTTTTTGGTTTTGGAGTTTGGGGACTATTACAGGGGTGCACCAGGTTGTTGGGAGTTTTGGGCTCAGGGGCCAAGAATCCTCATGAAATCCTAGAGCTAGGGAGTCAGATAGGCTTTGTTCTTAGCTGGCAGGGAGGAAAGATTCAGTTTTGGGCAGAGTTTGGTCAGAGCATCTTGGTGGGAGTTTGGGCAGTAGAGCAACGAGGACAGACGGAGTTGGGGAAACAGCATCACTGAATGGTATTTATGTTCATTATTATGGCATGTCATTATCGTTATGATGGTTCACTATTTAACTATACTGTATATGTTTTTCTCTATATATATCATTTATATCATGCTGCCATTTTGAATTTTATTGAGTCGTAAGCTGCAAACTGTTATTTTGCTGAACAATTATAATAGAAATGTTATATTTAAATTTATGAATTTCTAATATCTGTTAGATAGGACCTTACACTTAGTATCAAAGCAACTAATTAATTTGTTTTTAGCGAAAGGTCAAGGATTTAGACTGAGATAAGCGAAAGGGGTGGGCTTCATGCACACTAGGCCAGTAAGTTAGGGAAATTAGCAAGTATGGTATAGTGCTAGCATAACTACAAGGCAAGAGGGTCAATAGTTTTCTTAGGTGAAGACATTAAGCTTGGATGCTTAACCCTAACCTAGCCACCTCCCCTAAGGAGAGTAACGTCTGTTTACAGACAAGTTAAAAAAAAAACTTATGCCTAACCCTGTTTTCTAGTTTAAGTTGCGCAAATGTGAAATGTCCTTGAACTCACCCTGACAACTTTGGTTGATGCTGGTTAAATCATATAGAATGGTTAGAAATTGAGGAAATTGAGGCAGAGGGGCATCATCACAGGGACCGCTAGCGTTGCCACCACCATCGCTTGAACTAGCTCTCATATTGCCCTCTTTGGAGGCCATAAATGAGACTTTAAAAGGGCATCAACAACTAGGGATTGAAGTGGAACCTCCACCATATGGAATGGGTAATCCAGAAGTGTCGAGGGATTCAGGGGGAGGACCTCCACCTAAAGACATCACTAGAGAACTGTAGAAGATCAAACTTCCAGATTTTGCTGGGGGTCATGCCAGTGAACGTGCCGAGGCATTGTTGTAAGGCATGGCAAGGTGTTTTGCCTTAAGGGACTATGTGTCCACCTCAAAGACGAAGATAGCAATTTTTCAATTGAGAGACAATGCCTTGAACTAGTGGGGCAACCTAGAAAGGCAACTGCATCTTACCTCAGACACCGTATCTTGGGAACTTTTCGAGGAGAGGTTCTGAAGAAAATATCTTCCATATTACTACGAGGAACAAAAGGTAGGATCATTTCATGCTCTAGAACAGGGAAACAAGACCTTAGAAGAATATGAGATCACATTTATGGAATTGGTAAAATATGTTTCATTTATGGATAATGACCAACGATAGGTAGAACGCTTTGTCTACGAGTTAAACCCTAAGATAAGGGCTATGGTGCGGATATGGAAAGCGTCTTTTGTAGCGAAAGTTGTGGAAAATGAGTGTTATGCGGAGGAACACACAAACTTAACTGGAGGTTTGAGACCAACCTTTTTGCATCATCCTGGATTCATGGGGAAGGCCCCTAGGAAATTTCCCAGGGAGGGGGCTCAAGGCCACCTCCATATGGTAATAGAGTCGCACCAAGGATAGTAGTTGCAGGGATTTCAATGGCGGCAAGTGAAACATCTCATTCATCACCAACGATGTAGGCAGGTCCACGACCATCTCAGGGAGAAACTAGTAGGGGCGGGGGTTCCAGGGGAAGGAACTCATTTAAGAGACAGTCACATAATAGTGCACAAGTTCAATCCCGTGTTACTTGTTGGGGGTGAGGAGGACCCCATTACTAGCATGACTGCCTAGAGTTACAATCAAGATTTTTGCATAGAGAAGGAAAGGCCCCGATGGGAGGAGAAAGTAGTAGCCACCAGATTTACGCAACGGTTAATAATCGCCAGGCCGAACATCAATCCACGGTGGTGGAGTCATCAAGTATGCTAAATCATATCAATGTAAATATTTTATTTGATTCTACTGCGACAGATAGTTTCATTTCACCATCTGCATTAGAAAAGAGTGGGTTGGCATCCTACAAGCATGATGACTTTAAACAAGTCGAGATGGCTTCCGGGGAAAAACAAGCAGTAGGACCTAGTGTTGATAATTGAATAGTAGACCCGTGAGTGTGTACTACCAGGTTGAAGGTTTACGTTACTGCTCTCGAGGCGTACGACCTAATCATTTGAATGGATTGGTTAGAATCTCATCGAGCTTTGGTAGATTGTTTCACAAAAAGGGTGCTTTGTGTTGACGATGAAGGAAGACTAGTAGAGATCCAGGGTGTACGGAGAAAGGTGTCATTACGCTTTATCTTAACTATGAAGGTTAAGCGATGCTTGAGGCAAGGGTATTGACTATATGTAGTGGAAGCAGTGAATGAAAGGAAGGGACCCTCCTTGGATTAGTAACTAGTATTGTCAGAATTTAAGGATGTTTTTTCGAACGCGTTGTCGGGCTTACCTCCTGAGAGGGAGCTTGATTTTACTATTGAGCCAAAACCTGGTGTAGAACCAATTTCCAAGACTCTGTATCAGATGACAGCGCCGGAACTTTTTGAGTTACAAATGCAGTTGAAAGAGTTACTGGACTTAAGGCTAATAAGGCCCAGTGTCTCACCTTGGGGTGCGCTAGTAATTTTTGTAAAGAAGAAGGATGGTTCCTTACGATTGTGTATAGATTACAGGGACTTGAACCATGCTACAATGAAAAATAGGTACCCAATGCTACGAATAGATGACCTCTTTGATCAGATGAAAGGAGCAGTGGTATTCTCAAAGATTGATTTGCGATCAGGATATCATCAATTAAGGATTAAGGAAGGTGATATCCCTAAAACTGCCTTTCAAACTTGGTTTGGGCATTACAAGTTTGTCGTAGTACCTTTTGGATTGACCAATGCACCAATAGTATTCATGAGCCTCATGAACAAAGTATTTCAGAAGTACTTAGACCGTTTTGTACAAGTCTTTCTAGACGACATCCTCATATATTCCAAAAACGAAAGAGAACATGAGGAACACTTGTGAGTGGTGTTGTCCTACCTTAGGGAGAACAAATTGTATGGGAAGTTGTCGAAGTGTTCCTTCTTCCAGAAAGAGATCCACTATTTAGTTCATATCATTTTCGGTGAAGGAATCTCTGTCGACCCAGAAAAGGTAAACGCCATTATGGAGTGGCCAGTGCCGAAAAATGCCCATGAGGTGAGAAGATTCATGGGGATAGCAGGTTATTATCGAAGATTTGTGGAAGGATTCTCTAAAATAGTGAAACCCATCACCACTTTGAAGTGCAAGGAGGTCAGGTATGAATGAATAGAAGAATGTGATAGTGCATTCATCGAGCTTAAGAGGTTACTAACTAGTGTGCCAATTCTACAAGTGTTGGATATGGAAAAGGACTTCACAGTCTGCACGGATGCCTCAAAGAAAGGGTTGGGGGTTGTGCTAATGCAGGATGGAGGAGTGATAGCTTATGTGTCAAGGAATTTGAAGAAACATGAAGAGCTATACATGACTCATGATTTAGAGTTGGCAGCTATAATTCTAGCTCTAAAAATTTGGAGGCACTATCTTGTGGGGTGAAACTTTGAGCTCAAAATGGACCATCAAAGTTTAAAACATCTCTTCACTCAAAGGGATCTGAATGCTAGGAAAAGGCGATGGAGTGATTTTATGAGTGAGTATGATTTTGGTATCTCATACATCAAGGGAAAGAAAATGTGGTCACAGATGCCTTGAGTAGGAGACCACATGTCTTCTCCTTGGTACCCTTAAAGGTCAATCTAAGGGAACGTGTGTTGACGCAACTCCAAGGAGACAATTGGTATTAAAAGGTTACTTCAAACCTCCAGAGTGGGAGGAAATTAAATCCAAAGTATGAAGGATATAGGTTGGAAGCTGATGAACTATTGAGATATCGGGGAAGGATGTACATCCCTGAAGATGGGTATATTTGAAGCATCATACTGAAGGAAGCCCATAGGGCACTTTATTGTGTGCATCCGGGTGTGAAGAAGATGTACGCAGACATGAGGAATCTCTTCTTCTAGGTAGGCATGAAGCGCGATGTGGTCCATTTCATCACCAAGTACCTAGAGTGTCAACAAGTGAAAGTCGACCACCACCACCCAACAGGCCTTCTACAACCACATGATGTTCCTATGTCCAAGTGGGAAGTAATCTCTATGGATTTTGTTATAGGGTTTATGGTCACATCTCATAGACATAATGTGATTCTTGTGATAGTTGATAAGTTAACCAAGAGTGCTCATTTTATTACAGTTAGAGACACATATAATGTCATTGATGTGGCACACGTATTTGTAAGTGAGGTCATCCATTTACACGGGATACCTAAGAAGATCATTTCAGATAGGGACTCCAAATCCACTTCTATGTTTTGGACAATTTTGTAGTCAGCGTTGGGGACTCAGTTGAACTTAAGCACAACTTATCATCCTAAAACATATGGGAAATATGAGAGAGTAAATCAAGTCACGGAATACATGCTTAGGATGTATGTCATGGATAATCAAACCCATTGGGAGAAGTACCTACCTTTGGTAGAGTTTTCCTACAATAATAGTTTTCATAGCTCCATCGAAATGCCACCCTATGAAGCTCTGTATGGAAGGCCATGCAAAACATCATTGAGTTGGGATAGATTAGAAGACTGAGTAACAGTTGGGTCGGAATTGATTCAAGAGATGGAGGAACATGTGACTCAGATTAGGCAGAGACTAAAGGAAGCACAGGATAGGCAGAAAAGTTATGTGGATGCACACAGGACCGATCAAAGTTATGAAGTGGGAGACAAGGTTTTCATTCGTATCAGGCCTAATAAGAGTACCATATGGTTTGGGAAGGGGACAAAGTTGTCACCTCAATTTATAGGACCATTCAAAATCTAAGAGAAAATTGGACCCGTTGCATATCGTCTCGTACTACGACCCCACCTGCATAAAACTTATAATGTTTTTCATGTATCTATTTTACGTCATTATGTTGTTGATGAATCACATAAACTAAATTGGAAGGAACTGTAGGTATCGGACGTGGGAACCCTCACGGTAGAATCATTACACATATTGTACCATAGAGTCCGACAACTCAGGAACTGTTTGGTAGACCAAGTTAAGGTCCAGTGGGACAAGTATAGTCCAGGATCTGCTACTTGGGAAGACATCGAGACACTATGATGAGATTATCCCTCACTTTTTTTTACCACCTCGAGAATGTGTTTCTCGAAGTTTGGGTGTATGTAACACCACCTTTTGACTTAGACAGCGAGGATTACCTGAGGACTAAACACCTTTATTTTCTATTCACAATGAAAGTATTAAATGATACACTTGAACTTTTAAGATGTATGAATCTTTATGAATGTTTAAATGTATTTGGATAATGATGGTTATGATGCGATATATTGTGAGAGCGTAAATTTTATGAATGTTTAAATCTTATTAATGATGATGGATATGATGTGACATATTGTGTGAATGAAAATCCTATGAAGGTTTAAATGCTATTTGAATAATGTTAGATATGATGCAATCTGTTATGTAAGTGATAATTTTATGAATGGGTGTCGTTAATTGAATTATAGGATATTATGAGATCTATTTATAACTTGAAAAATTTGATGTTAAAGTTGTTGGTATGCACATACCGAATTGAAATTATGGTTGTATGCAATTACATGATGATAATGCATAGAAATGTATGAGTTTGTGTTACAGACTAATCTGCAGGTTATGGGCTTTGAAATAGCCAAGGGATAATGATGATGAAAGTGGATGTCATGATCACTGGCCAAGAAACAATATGGTATGAATCTTTGTATGTGAAATTATATTGGTTTGGATGCATTTCTATGATATGTGATCCAGTGCAAGACTTCAGGTGGTAAGACTACCCAAAACCGAATAGACGATGAGAAAACTCCTAGCAACACGGTGCCACTGTATATTCCATTGTAGGGTGTGGACCCTAGTTATGATTAGGAGTGGTGGAGACATTTCCCACTGTGTATCCTCCGAAACCTAAAGTCATGGGAGGACGATGTTAGATCATGCTATCCTAGACGTGTGATGATGATTGTTAGTTGTATGTTGGGGAAGCTTGGTCTAGGTAGTGACACTTCTGCTTACGGGTTCTATTTGGAGTTAGGTCAATATAGTTGACGCTCCAAGATAGTCTAGCAGAGGAAGGATAGGAATGGAAGATGGAAGTAATTTAGGGAGGAAGGATGAGTAGAAATAGTTGAGAGTGTATGGAGATTTGTCTTATGTTGGAACTTATTGTTTTCCCTTCTGAAAAGAAAATGTATATATATATGATTATTCATAATTATGTAACTAAACTACAATTGTCTAAATAACATTGTTGAGATAGATAATTGTAATTAAAGGGTTTCGCAAACATTTGATTGGTTTATTCTTTTATAAAATGAATAGTCTTGTTGAATGGATTGGATGCATATGGAAATTACTATAGAAGTGATAGTTATTGATATTAGTACATGAACGAGACTTGTATATACTAGCTACACATGCATTTCTTGCACATGTACACTAGTATGTATATGTTTCTTGGCTTAACTACTAATAATGTCAGTTATTTGTTAGGAATGTGTGAACCATGTTTCTTTTCCCATGTATCATAAAATACTTTGACTTTGGGATGAAGTTTCCTGAAGGGTGGGTGTATGTAACAACCCTAGCTAAATGATTGCTTAAGATTTACCAAGTATAATTAATTAAATAATTAACTCTCCTAACGTGTATTAGTTAAATAATGATTATTTATTAATAATATTAATTAATTAATTAATTAATTACTTATTGTTTAATATATGTTGATTAATTAATTAATTGATTGATTAACACATTTAATGTTTAGGGTAAAGAATCAAATAATTAATAAATTTTAATTCACTATTATAGAACTTTACATATGCAGGGGATGAAGGGATAAGGTGGGTGGCATTAAAGGATGGTAGGAGGTGGTGAATGGAAGAGGATATGAGGGGGAGAGGCACTCAGAAAAGAGGACTTTTGGAAATTTGGGGAAGAGGAAGCATTATTTGAGATTAGAGACTGTATTTCCTGGTTGGTATTTTCTAGTTTTGGAGTTTGGGTGGACTATTACAGGGGTGCACCAGGTTGCTGGGAGTTTTGGGCTTGGGGGCCAGTAATACTCATGGAATCCTGGAGCTAGGGAGCCGGATAGGCTTTGTTCCTAGTTGGGAGGGAGGAAAGATTCGATTTTGGGCAGAGTTTGGTCAGAGCAGCTTGGTGGGAGTTTGGGCAGTAGAGCAGCGAGGACAGATGGAGTTGGGGAAACAACATCACTGAAAGGTATTTATGTTCATTATTATGGAATGCCATTATCGTTACAATGGTTCACTATTTTACTATGTTGTATATGTTTTTCTCTATATATATCATTTATATCATGCTGCCTGTTGGAGCCGCCTTTTTCAACAGGTTTAAATATATTTTTTTAAATCAAATGTTGGTTTTTGAGTTCTTTTTCACTTTGTGACATTTGCATATTGAAAATATCAATAGTCTCGACATGCGAAATAGAAAAGGATGTTATGTTTCATAACTTACCACTTTTTATTGTTAAATGAAAGTTTTTACTTTTGGTACCTCGGGATATCACTCTTCAGGAGTCACAAGTCACAAGATTTACAAACCTCAATGTGCGAGGTCATGAAAAGTTTTAAAAGTTTATCTCAGGTGAAAGCCGGGAGTAAAATTCTTTAAACCCCAGTCAAGTGTTGTCGGGACTTCACATATCGGCGTTCACCATCTCCTAAAACATTACCGTCATAACTCCGAAATATGAAGCCATGAGAATTTTACATAAGTAACTCGTGTTAGTGTTTAGGGTGATTAGTTTTGACCATGGTCAAAGTCTCTCAGGATTTCACGACTCGACATACGTTCCTCTTGGAAACTATACCTTCGAAACCCCGAGTGGCGAAGTCGCGAGATTTATCAAACATAATTAATTAAAACACTTAATCCAGTTTACCTTCTGGCTTAAATAAATCACATCATAGTGATCTCGGGGTTTCACGACTCGGCTAGCACTCCTCCCGAAAACTATACCCTCGAAGCCCCGAGCCGCGAAGTCACAATATAAATTAAAACATGATTAATTAAACACTTAATCCTAGTTACGTCCTCGCTTAACTAAATCTAATCATTGTGATCTTGGGTTTTAGAGGCTCGAAAGGTTAGAGTGAAAACCCCTGATACGAAGAACGCCAAAAGGTTGATTAAAGTTTAATTAAGCTTAATAAAAAAAGCTAAGCTAGCTTAATCAATGTTCAATACAAATAATAATATGCACAATCTACAAGGTAATTTTAAATTTTCCTTGCGCCAACTTGTGTCATGAACCATCGAAATTTATGGCATTAATTGGAAATGAGGCGAAATGACAAGTAAGGATAGGGTCTTTATTTCTAAATCTGTCTCTAAATATGATTTGACCGTTTTGTTCATGGGGATACCAAGATTTTAAATGATCAAAGATATAAATCTTTTTCCTTTTTGTTCTATTCATAAATCTCATTTCTATCCCGCGCAGACAAGTTTTTCTCAGCAAAACTAATCTCTGTATGTATACGCATTTTTATTACACGAGAGCTAAGTCACAATATTTTGTCATGGCCCCATGAAAAGCATCCAAGACAAGTGCAGAGATTTTGGGACAAGGCTCTGATAATGTTTTGGATACTTCACCTTGAAGCGTTGATTCTCTAGGAACCTGGTCATACATCTCAGAGGTTTTGCAATCATATTTGGTGAACTATTCGGATGATTCCAATGACAACGAGAAAGATGACATGACTACCAAATACAAGATCATCTTCCAGGCAGAGATGCAAAAAGTATCGGCCAGGCCATGTCTTCTACCTTACTATGACATGAAACAATGGACATTAGATCATGTAGATATCCCTACCAGGACCATCATCAACGAGCAGAAGGTCATTGTTGGGACCTTTAGACTAGAAAACCTACAAGAAATTTATAAGTTACCACCCACGTCAAACTTCACATACAATGAAGAGTTTATACAGGGTTTTAAACATAATGAATGTGAGCAATACGTGAAAATTTTATCCGATTTGATCAAGGATTGGGTCTCACACCCAACAAAGTTTAGAGCAAATAGAAACTGAGTTTATTCCATATCTTCTTTGGAACCACAATTCAAATACATAGAGATGATGAACTGTAGATTGTACGGGAGGGAAGACACCACACATTTTTTCCTCCCATGGGTGCCTCTGATACATACAGTAGCAGAAGGTTGTTCTTTCAACTAGGTCAAACTATTGTCAGATAGTTTAACCAGTCGCATTACAGAATATCGGACGCAGAAGGCAAGCAGGAAAGCTGCCTCATTTTTTATGTTTGCATACATCATGGATGCCATATGTTCCATGACACCTTTTCCCTTAATGAGTTGGAGCTGGGCTTCATCGGTGACTGAGCCTATCCATGTCTATCATTCTAAGCTTTGGGAGGATAAGGCCTTATATTTTATATATGAAATCTTCAATTGGGTAATGGTGTCGATGCATGTTGCCATCTTCAGTAATCCACCACCCCGAATCTCAGATAGCATTACGGCCAATTTGAGCAAGGTGGCCGACTGGTACGTGGAGGAAGAGTTTTCATACCTTAGGGTTTTTGGTGCTTCTATCCCTCCACATGATCTACCATTGTTTATACCCAATAGGTTGGCCTGTCATGAGATCACAATGCAAACCATGATTGGTGGCAGAATTAAAGAGTTGAAGGGGTTTTCAATGAAGGTATGGCCACCTTTCCCCATTCATTTAAACACCTATTCTTTATTATATTTTAGGCAACCAAAGGCCGAGGTAGCAGCCTTAGAAGATATAAAATTAGTCAATATTGAATTCAAGAAACACGACCCACAGAGGGTCATGAGTAATCACTTAGCTAGTTGTGGCCTTAAAAGGTTTGAGCATGAGAATTCCCCTCATGATGATACTTTCCGAGGCGCGATATCGTACGTCAGAGTTTTGGCTTGGATACAAACCCTGTCACCCAAAGAGAGGGATGAGTTTTTCAAGTTCCAAGAACATAGGTGGAGCTGCCTTCCCCCAATATTACGGGGTGAGAATCCAACAACTGTAGAGGTGCAGAAAACAAAGGCCGAAGGCTCCAAAGATTCAACACTTAGACAAGAAGAACAAAAGGATAAACAAGAGCAAGCTGGGGGCCCAAAACAGGAAGTTGAGGCTTCTGATCCTCCAAGCGAGCCAACTTCATTCGTTACTCCAGGGAAATCATCTAAACAGGTTAGTAATTCCATTGTTTCGGTTACTCCCCTGCAGTCAACAAAGGGAATACCAGACAAAGGTTGTATTTTTGGTGAAGAATTAGCACCCATATAAGTGGAAGAGCTACCTCTGAATGAATTATTCTTTGATAAGAAGAGAAAGGCTTTCATGAGACAAGAACTCTACCAAGAGGCAGGTACTATATCCAAGAAATTTAAATTTATAACTGATGGAAGAACCATGAAGAAAGAAGAATTTGCAATGCAAATAGCATGAACATTAGGTTCTTTCACTATGGAAAATAAATATTCAGTCGGGACCTTAAAAGATCAGCTAAAGCAAAAAAATCATCTAATCAAGACATTAGAGGCTAAACTAGCTACGACAGAGGCTACTACCAAAGATCGGCTGACAGCAACTTTTGAGCAAGCTAGAATAGATGATCTAAATAAAATTGAGCAGCTCAAAATTGATCTCGATTAGACATAGTTGATGGTTCAGACAAGTTAGATACAGATAGTTCAGTAAGGAGAATTGATAGATAAGATTCGGGCCAAATTAGAGTTAGCTGAAGGCCAGGTAATCGATATCGAGATATTTCAATCCCAAGAAATAGAAATCAGAAAAAGGTTATCAATGGCACAGTAAGGTCTTCTTGTTAAAGTAGGAATGGTTCAAAGTAGCTGCCAACTCACTTATCAGATATTGGAGAACCTCTCTCTCAGAGAAATGGAAGTTGGAGCAACTTGGGTTTTGTTCCAAGAGGCTATTATAGCCATGATGAGAAAGAAAATAAGTAGTAGTTCCAATTTTCCCATCTCGGAGAAGACCAGGGGAAATATCTTGTTGAAAGAATGGGAGAGAAATATATCTGAAGGCAGACAACAAGCTAACGAGATAAGAAAATATTGTGAAGAAACCTTTGGTTTGTTAGATGGGATGTGGTTGGGTTCTGATGGTGAAAGTAGCATTGAGATACTGGGTCGGATCAATACAACCAAATATCTGCTAAATATCAAGGAAAGTGAAGAAAGAGAATTAGTCAAAATTTCACAAATAACCCAGATAGACATAGTTCAAATAGATAAATGTCTAATTAAACCAAGTATATTATTGTGTTCTATCTACGCCAAAGACTAGCAGGTGGAAGGAAGGTTGCCACAATTGGTGAAAGACTGTTATATTTTTTAGGCCAATAACCAAGCAGAACCTTCTAAGCTGATATTGTAGTTGGTAGAAAAGTTAATCATTTGCATGGAGTAGGCGAAGAGGCAAGTTTCTGGTACCAAATGAGGATAGAGATAAAGAAACGAAATGTTTTAACTCCTTTGATACTAACCAAAAACCTCTGGAATGATTGAGGTTCCAGCATATAGAATCTGTATAAATATACATTTTGTGAAGGGAAACAAGGCTGGACCTTTTTGGTCAATTGTAATAGAGGCTATCTTCTTTTTTGAATTAATACAAAGCAATCTAGAGAATCCTGATTCCGTCACGACTGTGCTATGGGTTTATTCTCTTTGTTATTCATATTCAATTTTATTTCACTTATATACATCTGATGAATGTTGCACTGCAATTTAGTAAAACTTCTACTGTGGTGGTTAAATTCTGTTCATTTATATCGTTTATAGTTTTTCCTCTGTATTGGCTAACAACAAATATAAGACCTGTGAACCTTTCAGTGGTCGTATTTTATACTTCGTCAGATTCCTTCTTAGTCTATTTTCTTCCTATGTTTAAGGAGTGAGATTCTCCCTTGATAGGAGCCTTACTTTATAAACAACTAAATGTTTTTCTCATATTTCACACACTTTTTATTTCAAATATAACATAGTTACGGAAAAAGGCCTTTGGTTTGTATTTTGTTCTTAACATTAATTTCAAAGTTATCTTTATAAGATCAAATTGATACAACATAAAAAAACCTTCAGATTTCTTTTATATTTTTATGTTCCTCTATGACTGTCCCCATTGTAAGACAACCTAATATTGAACACATTTTATCGAACCAAACCCATATTTCTTTAAATATTTATGATACTATACTTAAAACAACCAACACCCAGGTAGAACTTGAACGTTCTTGGGCTGCAATCGAACAAGATATAAACATCTAGGACCAGTTGGAAGTTAGACAATGACAACCTAGAAATTAACCCTAGCTTCCTTTCCCGAAGTTATACTCTCCTCCCTTTTTACACTTTACTAACTTTTGGATGCCTATACACTATACTTTTTAAGGCCTTAAGTACAAACTCTGGAACAACATCTTTTTGGCACCATTGTCGGGGACGAAGTTACGAAACATTTTCCCTAGGAATAACGACATCCTCGCAAGTTTCACCCTTTGATAGTGAACAAAGAGTGAACATCCTTTTAAGGCTTTTCTTATATTTCACTTGGCAACTCCACATTTAAATAAGCTGACATCTGGTCAAAGGAATACCAGACTAAACCCAGAAGGAAAGCAAACCACCCTTGTTTCGATCCAGAAAAGATACTAAAAACTAGAGGTTCCCTTAAGCCAACTACTATAGTCTACCATATTAAGTACCCACAAACCAAGATCAAGAGTTCATTTGAACCTTCAACTTCATAGAGTTCCCCTCACCAAACCATCAATCCAATTTTATCTCTCCCTAAGACTAAGAGTGAAACTCATTCGATAACCTCTGATATATACAGAGATAAAAGCCCTGTAGTGGGTTTATCAGAGATCGATATCCCGCCAACTTTTCAGTTAAATTTCTCAACCTCACAAATATTGGAGGGTATACCTTACACTCAGATTACACGCACGTGGGTTCCCTTGATTACATTTCTTGCAAATACGAAGAGCCAATTCCTCGCACCACTTATCACCCATCTTTGGCCTTCCCGTCTCATGAAGAAGCTAAAGATTCACTTTTAGTGTTCCAAAACCCTCTGTACAATACACCGTTTCCTTATCCAGTAGTACCAATGGCAGCCGCTAGAGGAGGAGGTGGAGGGGTTTTCGGAGGTGGAGTAGTTTTAGGAGGTGGTGGGGCTCTAGGAGGAAGAGAAGGAGGCCAAGGGCCTCTCCCTCCTCCCAGAGTTTTCACTAAAGTGGTTGCAAGATATGTTCCTTTGGTTCTACCTGTCCCTCTTCATGACCTTCCCAAAAATTATATAAAAAACTTACCTAAGTTTATAGGAGGAGGAGACTTGACCGCAGTCGAACATATAAACTTCTTCAATCAGTTCGTGGATATCCTAGGTCTTGAACACAAAGACGTGTATTCGAGGCTTTTTGGACAAAATTTTGAAGGACAGGTACGAACTTGGTTTCTAAGCCTAGCCGTAGGGTCAATATTATCCTACGATGCTCTAGAAGACGCTTTCCTTAGGCAATGGGGCGAAAGGAAAGATCACTTGTATTATTTGCCCGAGTTCGGCTCTTTAAAGAAAAAGAATTCGGAAACAATTATGGAATTTACACAAAGATCTAATAAGTTGTATAATAAAATCCCAGCTGAAGTTAAACCATCCCAACCTGCAGCCAAAGTAACTTTCACAGGAGCTTTTGAACCCGATTTTGTCCTCCTCTTAAGAGAAAGAAGAGGGGATACCCTAATCCGAATGTAGGATGATGTTGTAGAAATAAAATCTAACATGATGGCTTCTGACAAGTTGAAGGATAAGGTAGAAATGGGAAACCGAGAAGTCATACGTTTCATCGAACAAGTCGGACCCTCAGGGTCTAATAGTTCCATAGATGATAAAATGGATGATATGGCTAGGATAATCAAGGAATTGTCTAATAAATTTTCTAGGATGGAACTGGATCAATTGAAGGCCGATCCTTTTGTTAAAAGAGAATTCAAGAGAAACCCAAACCTTGAAAATCAACAAAGACAAACTAAAAATGAAGATCAGAAAATTCAAACCCCTTTAAAAAATGAAAATTTTATAGGAGGAAATGATTTGGAAGACTTCGAAGGTCTGGAAGAAGATGTGACATATTTGGGTGATGACTCCACTCAACCTTATATAACTAAAGAATATTATGTGAAGTATTTAAGCACATAGCAACCCTCATATGCAGAGGATGACATAAACAACACAGATGCCCCAGACCATCAAGAAGTAATTGATTCAATAATGGTTGAATTCCAGCCTAGGTATAACCTGAGGTCTAAAAACAAGTCCGCGTTGATTTCTCAACCCAAGAAAATTCTCCCTAGAGGTGAAGTATATGTGCCCACCCCAAAGGAGACCAAAAAATCTAAAGGGACTGACTTATTGGATCCAAAGACGAAGGAGGTTGAGACCCTAACAAAGGAGATCAAGATGGCTAATACACAAACACCGGTAATTAAGATCACGAGTAATAAATCAGCTCAAACAAATAAGTTGGAGATGAGAGAGTCTGATATTTCAACCAAAGAAATGGACAAAGGTGGTGGCAGTTTTAGTTTTGAAAATGAGATAAATAGAATCAAAATACCTATCCCTATGGTTGAATTAGCAAAGAATCCTGCATATCGTAAACAGATAACCAAAGTGATAGGTTGTTCAAACCAAGAAAGCCAATCCGACGTGATAAACTTGGAATATGATAAGCCAAATATCACTTTTGGTCCACATTTCGAGGTTGCCAGAGACACCATCGTTCCTTTCTATATCACCCTAAATGTGCATGATCGATTGCTGCATAACTGCATGCTAGACTCTGGAGCTTCACATAACGTGATGCCCAAAACTATTATGGATAGACTAGGCCTCGAGATCACCAAACCTTACAGAGATCTCTACTCTTTCGATTCGAGAAGAGTTAAGTGTATGGGTATAATAAAATATTTAGTAGTCACCCTTGCACAGGTCCCAGTCAAAAGCATTCTGATGGATGTAGTTATTGCTGATATCCCCCCAAAGTATGGCTTACTACTATCAAGGTCGTGGGGGGCCAAACATGGGGGGTCCCTCCAACTCGACATGACATACACCACAATTCCTATGTTTGGTGGACAACTTACTCGGTTATACATGGAAACGAGGTTAGCCTATACAGTGAGCGATCCTCAGAATCCTAACAAATTTCCCGTTTACATTGCTGATCAAGATCTAGGAAATTGTATTTTGTCTTTTGATGATGGTGTAGATAGCTGCACAGAGGAAAATT
Source organism: Picea engelmannii (assembly GCA_009831015.1). Classification (NCBI taxonomy): domain Eukaryota; kingdom Viridiplantae; phylum Streptophyta; class Pinopsida; order Pinales; family Pinaceae; genus Picea; species Picea engelmannii. The sequence continues at coordinate 205,103 of ML799388.1, forward strand.
ACGTAGATGAGAAAGAATAAGAAAATATGCATAGCATGGGGTTATGGAAAATGTTTTTTGATGGTGCCCTGTCATGTGAAGGAGCAGGTGCAGGGGTATTTTTTGTGGCACCCGAAAATAAATTTGTTGTTCGTTTCTCTTACAAGCTTCAATGGGATATAGACTACACTAACAATGTATATGAATATGAAGCCTTAGTATTAGGATTGGAAGCTTCCAAGAAGATGAACATAAAGAACCTGGAAGTATATGGAGACACTGAGTTAATAGTCAAACAGATGAATCGACAATACCAGGCCAAACACCCCAGATTGAGAGTGTATAGAAATTGAGCCTGTGATCTAATGGAAAAAAATTTCTCATCTGTAAATATCCACTTCATCCCGCACACTGAAAATTTGTAGGCCGATTCATTAGCCAAGGCAGCCTCGACATTCACTCCCCCCACAACTTTTAAATTAAAATACCATATAGAGGTAAGGCACAAACCATCCATCCTGAATAACATACAACACTGGTAGGTTTTCGAGGATGATGAACAGATCAAGAAGTTCCTAGAATCAGTGGGTGACTTTTCTGAAACTCACATCGATCAAGAGAATCAAAATGATCACACATGGATCATGCAAGAAGGAGAAGACCCTCAAGAATTCCGAGAAAAAATTGCCAACCATTGCATGTTAGTCATAAAAAGTAAATAGATTCCAAAGGGACTAATCCCCCTGGAAAGACTTTTTGATCAAAATGACATGCCTTTAAAATCCACTCTCCAACCCCAACTAGAAGAGGTTGAGGATTGCGATGTAGGGACAGAAGAGGAACCTAGGATAGTGAAAATATCAAAGTACCTTCCTCCTGAGGTGAAAAATAAGTATAAATATTTTCTCGCACAATATACAGACATTTTCGCTTGGTCTTACGAAGAGCTCAGGACCTATGAAACTACTGTGATCGAACACAAGATACCTCTGAATCCTGGTGTCAAACCCTTTAGGAAAAATCTTAGAAAAATCAACCCTATCCTATTACCCATAGTCGAAAGAGAAGTTAAGAATCTTTTAGACGCGAAAATAATAGTACCACTGAGATACTCCGATTGAGTGGGAAACTTGGTCCCGGTTAGAAAAAAGAGTTGGGAGATTAGATTGTGTGTTGATTTCAGAAATTTAAATAAATCTTCCCTCAAAGACAACCATCCTTTACCTAAAATGGATCACATTTTAGAAAAGGTAGTCGGAGCAAATAGGATGTCTATGATCAACAGTTTCTCTAGGTATAATCAAATTGTTGTAAATGAACAAGATAAAGAAAAAAAAGTCTTCACTACACCCTAGGGTACATTCATGTATGATAAAATGCCTTTCGGTATAATGAATGTAGGTGCCACCTTCCAACGTGCTATGGATATCGCTTTCATCGACGAAAGAGACAAGTTTGTAGTTATGTATCTCGATGATCCAACCATTTTTTCTAAGTCTAGTGAAGATCATTTAATACATCTCAAATAGACTTTCGAAAAATGCCGCAAGTTTGGTCTGTCTTTAAACCCAAAGAAGTCTCACTTCGCTATGCAAGAAGGTAAACTCCTAGGACATATTGTGTCCCTAGATAGAATTAAAATTGATCCCAACAGGGTTCAAGCTATAGACACAATAAATATTCCTAGAAATGTAAAGGAAATACAGTCATTCTTAGGAAAGATAAAAATTTTGAGAAGGTTTATCTGAAACTTTGTTGAAATTGTGAAATTAATTATAGGTATGTTAAAGAAAAACAACAAGGTAAAATGGAAAGCAGAGGCCAAAGAATTGTTTACACATATCAAGAGGGTTATAAGCGAGGCACTTGTATTGGAAATCCCTGACTATCTAAAGGATTTTCTCATTTTCTCATTCACCTCCGAGCATACCATTGTCGCAGTGCTCCTCTAGGAAAATGAGGAAGTCTTCGAACATCTGATAGCCTTTTTTAGCAAAAGTCTCAGAGACGCGGAACTAAAATATGATATAATGGAAAAACAAGCATATTGTATGGTAAAGGCATTAAAGGCTTTTATAAATTATGTATTGCATTCCAAGATAATCTCATATGTACCTACTAGCTCTGTAAAACACATTTTAGTGCAGCCTGACAGTGATGACAAAAGGGGATGGTGGCTTGCAAAAATTCAGGAATTTGATCTGGAAATAAAGCCGATGAGACTAGTAAAAGGTCAAGGTTCGGCTAAACTCTTAGCTGAATCTAATTTCATATCTCTCGGCATAAAAAACATACATGGATGTGGAGAAGATGAATATGTGAGCGAACTCTATGAGCAAACAAGTGAAATCAAAATCGAAGAGAAGTTTACCTCCTCTAACTGGTACAAAAACATAGTATCCTACCTACTGACTTTGAAGTGCCCGAGTGATTTATCTCCATCCAAAGCCAGAACGCTAAAAATACATGCAATCAAATACTGTATATCTGAGGGTAAATTGTTTTGGAAGGACCCACTTGGCTTCCTGTTGGTTTGTTTGGTTGAATCTGAAACAGAGGAGGTCATAAGAGAATTCCACGAAGGAGTGTGTGGGGGACATCACGGTTGGAGAGAGACAGCTTATAAAATCATGAGGGTAGGGTATTATTGGCCTAAACTTTTCTCTGATGTAAATGCCAAAGTCAGGGCTTGCGACCCTTGCCAACTTTTTGTAGGCAAGCATAAACTCCCAACGCTACCTTTATTTCCAGTAAAAATAGAGGCTCCTTTTCAACAGTGGGGACTGGATTTTATAGGCGAAATTAACCCTCATTCCAGTGCTTAACACAAATGGATCTTAACTGCCATAGATTACTTTACTAAATGGGTAGAGGCTATTCCAACTAGGAAGGCTATAGATTCGGTGGTAATAGATTTCCTTGAAGAAATCATTTTATCTAGATTCGACTGCCCACGAAAGATAGTAACAGATAATGCCCAGGATTTTAAATCTATGGCTATGAACATTTTTTGCCAAAATTACAATATTTTACTCGGCCATTCTACGACATATTATCCCCAAGGAAATGGACTAGACAAATCTTTGAACAAGAGTATAATCAACATAATTAATAAAGTGTTGAATGAGAACAAGAGATCATGGCATGTACATTTAAAATACGCACTATGGGCAAATAGGATTGGCATGAAAAAATACATTGGCATTTCTCCTTTCCAGATGGTATACGGGACTGACGTGGTATTACCCATAAACTTGGCACTTCCCGTAATGAAACTATGGAAAGATTAGAAAGAAGAACCAAACCACGACACAAGGAGAATAAATCAGCTAATCGAAGTACAACAAAATAGGGTCGAAGTGGATGAAAGATTGCAAAAATATCAAGACGACATGAAAACGTTATTTGACCGTAAGACAAAAGACAAAGAGTTTATTCCGAATGATTTGGTATTAATATGGGATGCTAGGAAGGAAGATTCGGCGAAACACGGTAAATTTGATCATATTTGGTATGGACCTTTTAAAGTCACAACTTCCGAAGGAAAAAACTCATTTTTATTAGAAAATTTGGATGGAAAAATCTTCAATGCCCTTGTCAACGAGCGTTATCTAAAACACTACATGAAATAATTGGTTCCCAAAGGATTTCCATTGTATATACTGGTTTGTATTTTCTTTCTATTTCATGATTCTCTTGATGTAAGTTTTCATTTTTAATTAATTAGTTCAGTATAAATAGAGATACACAATTTTCAAATACATTCAACTCTTTTAAGGGACACTCCTTGTGTTTACAGGATTTCGGCTTGCGACCTAAATGAGCGAAAGGAGAAAACAGAAAGTCATGTATTGGAGGCTGAATTCACCAAAATCAGGTGATAGAAAAGGTTTTTGATTGTTTCAAAATGGTAAGGTAAAGGTATGAACTCCCAAGAATTCTATTCTTTAAGAAAGCAAAGGGCTCCTAAGCACCGTAAAGGTCCCATCAATCTATTGTTTTTGCTTAGCTATTATTAAAAAGAACAATTACTTGCTCTGGGTCCTAAGAAGTTAACTTAAAATAAAGATGGGTGATAGTTAAGTAAAGCATCTCTGGGAAAGGGTTTTCAAAAAATGGTTTTTATTTTCGACCCCTGCTCCTCAGTGTACAAAAATATGTCTATCACCTTTCTTCTGGTCTTCACTTTTATCTTCTTAAAAAGCCAAGTACCTTTCTGGATTTATATACATAGGGGGAAGAGATTATGTTTTAACTTAGAAAGATGTAAAGCATACTTTGGAAAGAAAGCTAGTCTTCATAACTCCTCAGTCTCTTAGTAAGCAAGTTATGCGTAGGTGGATCCTGACTATTTTGGGTTTTCCAACAGTTTCGAAGGATTGAGGCTTTCTCTAAGGAAAACCCCTAGAAATGATTTTTCCCCTTTTTCATGTGGGTTAAGGTGTGGTGAAGGATAAGGGAATGTTGGTACCGAGAAATCAAAGTAAGTTAAGAGACCTCCATTGCAATATATTATACAAATATCACCCCTCATACAAACGGATTGCCCCCACTTCATGTTCTAAAAAGAAAATTATAATTCAAATGGTGAAAAGAAAGTCATATCTAATTGTACATCTAGTCTGAAGAGATGATGAAAGGAAGTTCAGAAATGATTTCCCTCATCTCAACATTTAAATGCATAAATATATTCCGAAGTGGTGAAAGGAAATTCAACAAAAAGGGGCAGATAACTTCACCAGGGTACTGAACAGGCCTGCTGGCAGTGAAGCAATATCTGAGATATTTGTAAGGATGTTATACATGATTTTCACTCTACTCTATTAATCATCTTTCTCGAGACTGGATCCTCATCCTAAGCCCGGATGAGACTCCCCGATTAAAAACATGTAATAAATTTCGTTGGATGCAAGCCAAAAGTTACAAGATCTGTTGGATTTCCTATAACTGTTTTGATTTGTCTTAATGCAGATCTAAATTCAGTAAAGAGAAAGAGAAAGTCATGAAAAGGACTATAGCTAAGTATGAAACATAGTGAGTATTTAAAAGCTTTGCAGAAGTGAAATACAAGATCTCTTCTTCCCTTTGTTTATCTTTTCCCTAAAGGAAGTTTAGCAGAAGTGAAGCAAATGACTCCATTTACCCAATACAAGCACATGGTCTGCTATTCTTCCAGTCTTGCGGGAAGACGTGATCCCTAGTTGGAGCCTATGTTGGAGACACCTTTTACAACACGTTTAAATATATTTTTTAAAATCAAATGTTGGTTTTTGAGTTCTTTTTCACTTCATGACATTTACATACTAAAAAGCTCAGTAGTCTCGACATGCGAAATAGCAAAGGCTGTTATGTTTCATAAATTACTACTTTTTATTGTTAAAACAAAGTTTTTACTTTTGGTACCTTGGAATATCGCTCTTTGGGAGTCACAAGTCACAAGATTTACAAACCTCGATGTGCGAGGTCGTGAAAAGTTTTAAAATTTTGCCTCAGGTGAAAGCCGGGAGTAAACTTCTTTAAACCCCATTTAAGTGTTGTCGGGACTTCGCATCTCAGCATTCACCCTCTCCTAAAACATTACCATCATAACTCCAAAAGATGAAGCCATGAGACTCTTACATAAGTAACTCGGGTTAGTGTCCAGGGTGATTAGTTTTGACCATGGTCAAAGTCTCTCGGGATTTCGTGACTCGGCATACGTTCCTCTTGGAAACTATACCTTTGAAACCTCAAGTGGAGAATTCATGAGATTGCTCAAACATAATTAATTAAAACACTTAATCTAGTTTACCTTTTGGTTTAAATAAGTCACATCATAATGATCTTGGGGTTTCGCGACTCGGCTAGCGCTCCTCTCGAAAACTATACCCTCGAAGCCCCGAGCCACAAAGTCATGATATATATTAAAACATGATTAATTAAACACTTAATCCTGGTTACTTCCTCTCTTAACTAAATCTAATCATTGGGATCTCATGTTTTAGAGGCTTGAAAGGTTAGAGTGAAAACTCCCGATACGGCGAACACCGAAAGGTTGATTAAAGTTTAATTAAGCTTAATAAAAAAATCTAAGCTATCTTAATCAATGATCAATACAAATAATAATATGCACAATCTACGAGGTAATTTTAAATTTTCCTTGCGCCAACTTGTGTCACGAACCGTCAAAATTTATGGCATTAATTGGAAATGAGGCGAAACGACAAGTAAGGATAGGGTATTTATTGCTAAATCTGTCTCTAAATATGATTTGACCATTTTGTTCATAAGGATACAAGTATTTTAAATGATCAAAGATATAGATATTTTTCCTTCTTGTTCTATTCATAAATCTCATTTCTATCCCACCCAGACAATTTTTTCTCAGCAAAACTAATCTTTGTATGTATACGCATTTTTATTACAGCAGAGCTAAGTCACAATCTTCTGTCATGGCCCTCTCAAAAGCGTCCAAGACAAGTGTTGAGATTTCAGGACAAGGCTCTGATAATGTTTTGGATACTTCACCTCGAAGCATTGATTCCGTACGAACCTCGTCATACATCTTAGAGGTTTTGCAATCAGATTTGGTGAACTGTTCGGATGATTCCAGTGACAACGAGAAAGATGACATGACTACCAAATACAAGATCATCATCCAAGAAGAGATGCACAAAGTAGCGGCCAGGCCATGTCTTCTACCTTACTATGACATGATACGATGGGTGTTAGATCATGTAGATATCCCTACCAGGACCATCATCAGCGAGCAGAAGGTCACTGTTGGGACCTTTAGACCAGAAAAATTACAGGCAATGTATAAATTACCACCCATGTCGAACTTCACATACAATGCAGAGTTTCTAGAGGGTTTTAAATAGAAGGATGAGAGAAATACACGAAAATCTTATTCGATTTGATCAAGGATTGGGTCTCACACCCAACGAAGTTCAGAGCAGATAGCAAAAGAGTTTATTCCATATCTTCTTTGGAACCACAGTTCAAATACATAGGGATGATGACCTATAGATTGTATGGGAGGGAAGACACCACTCATTTTTTCCTCTCATGGGTGCCTCTGATACATACAGTAGTAGAAGGTTGTTCTTTCAACTGGGCCAAACTATTGTCAAATAGTCTGACCAGTCAGATTATAGAATATCAGATGCAGAGGGCAAGAGGGAAAGTCGCCTCATTTTTTATGTCTTCATACATCATGGATGCCATCTATTCCATGACACCTTTTCTCTTAATGAGTTGGAGTTGGGCTCCATCAGAGATTGAGACTATCCATGTCTAGCATTCTAAGCTTTGGGAGGGTAAGGCCTCAAATTTTTTATATAAAATCTTCAATTGGGTAATGGCATCGATGCATGTCGCCATCTTTGGTAATCCACCACCCCAGATCTCAGATAGCATTACAGCCAATTTGAGCAGGGTGGTCGACTGGTACATGGAGGAAGATTTTTCATACCTCAGGGTTTTTAGCGCTTCCGTCCCTCCACATGATCTACCATTGTTTATACCCGATAGGTTGGCCTGTCACGAGATCACCATGCAAACCATGATTGGTGGCATAAGTAAATAGATGAAGGGGTTTTCAAAGAAGGTATGGCCACCTTTCCCCATTCATTTAAACACCTATTCTTTATTGGATTTAGGGTATGAAAAGGCCGAGGCAACAACCTTAGAAGATATAAAATTAGTTAATATTTTATTCAAGAAACACGACCCACAGAGGGTCATGAGTAATCACTTAGCTAGTTGTGGCCTTAAAAGTTTTGAGCACGAGAATTCGACTCATGATGATATTTTCTGAGGCATGAGATCATATGCCGAGGTTTTGGCTCGGATACAAACCCTGTCACCCAAAGAGAGGGTTGAGGTTTTCAAGTTCCAAGAACATAGGTGGAGCTACCTTCCCCCAGTATTACGGGGCAAGAATCCAATGACTATAGAGGTGTAGAAAACAAAGGCCAAAGGTTCCAAAGATTCAGCAGTCGGCCAAGAAGAACAACAGGATAAGGAAGAGCAAGCTGGGGGGCCAAAACAGGAAGCCAAGGCTTTCAATCCTCCAAGAAATCCAACTTCATTCGTTACTCCAGGGAAATCATCTAAACAAGTCAGTAATCCCATTGTTTCGGTTACTCCCCTGCAGTCGACAAAGGGAATATGATGCAGGACGCCCACCTGGCACGTCCGCTCCCACCAGGACCTTCCTTTATCCTAGGCCTGAAGAACTTCAAGGTTCTTCCGATCCCTTATCGGGACCCCTTAATACCCATAGAATGCTCTTCGTGATCTCCCTTTGGCTCTATCAGGAAATTGGGTTTCGCGTTATCGTGAACCTCATAGGCACGCTCCTTGTGCTACACCAAACCCCAAAACCCTATGGGTCTCTATGTCAACACTGTTCTATTCTTGATCGGGGATTTCCCTATCGGGAAATCAGCATATGCGGTGTCGTAGCTCTCGGCCACTACGAATCCCCAACTCCTGAATTTGCAATGGCACCTTTTTTTCCTTTTCCAAGATCCTCCCAGCTAGCCTTCTTGTATACGACCTGCCAGTCCATGGGACCACGTCCTTCTCCCTTGTCGGAGTTTTGGACTTTGCGGAAATGATATGCACGGAACTTGCACCCTCGAAAATCCCAAAACGCCGAACCCTGATGCCACCTGTCTTCCACTCGTTCTTACCTCCGTCGAGAAATTACGTATTGGGATATCGCAATTCCCGTGGTTGTGAGTCTCTCATCACCGAGAACTCTGAAACATAGAAACCCAATGCACGTGCGGGTGCTCTCCTCCACATCACCCCTCCTGGTTGCACTATTGGTTATCGTGTGATTACGATTTCAATTGTAGTGTTTCCTTTGCATGGGAAAACTCCGAATGTCGAACCCCGACTCTCTGGATTGCTGACACGTACCCAGTCCGGGATCTATGGCTATGCTCCTCTCGGGAAATCACGGATCGCGATTTCTCCCTGCGTGAATCCTATGTTCCTGGAGGCTTCGATTCTCCGATGAGTCGAGTCCCGATGAGCTCTGACTCCTTTTCTGCGTGCCAATGCTTAAACCTTGCGCAACTTCCCTGAAATCTAATGGCTGTTGGGACTTTGCTGATCTTCCCTGCGAATCCTAGCCGTTGACTCCTCCTCCTCGTGGATTTCTTCAGAGAACTAACTGTCCTCCTCGGTACTTGTCTCCAACTCCTGAGCTTATACTTTCCTTCTAAGACCTTCCTCGACCCAAACCCCTTGGGCTCTTTTTCAATGATATCACAAGGGTTCTATACCTCCTGAGATTATTCACTCTGACTCCTTCAAAGAAATTTATGTGTGCCCTGCTTGTGCTTAGCCTTCAACTCTTTCTAAGTGTTGAATCTTTTAGACTCTGCGCACTCCCTGCAGTAGCAATCATTTATCTCCTTTGCTCAGGCTAACAACTGAGACTTTTCCTTCCTTCAACTTGCACACTCCTTGCATGGTTGCGACAACCCACTTCCACTTCTAGGTGACTAAGAATCAGAAGTCAAACTATCGAGCCCCCACCAACACACTCCTTGAGGATGAATTCAACTGCACTCTTTGCAGGAATCTCCTGGCTCAGATAGAGAAACAATTGAAACTCATTCTCTTCCTTCTCAGACTTCAGTTTCAAACCTAAAATCTTATGCACAGCATATACAAAGAAAATGCATAATCAGAAACAAGCATTCATGAGCACATAATCAATACACACAGAGAAGCAACACCGAACATGAGTTTGAATCAGAATTTCATTCTATTAATTCAACATTGTACATGGGTGTTCTTCACAAAGTTCTCTTCTTGCTCCTCTCCTCTCTGAATGCTTCTGAATTATCTGAATTCTCTTACAATGTACAAAGGAGGGTGTCTATATCCGTTTTCCCTCTCGACCTCTAAACTGTCTAATCTGGAAAATAAAATCCTATCTACTTGCATTAACTAAAGTAAATGTCGTCTATGTACTTCAAAAAAGAGCATAAGGCTTGAGGTCTGATACAATATGACAGGCGCTCCTTCATAAAGGATATGGCGCTTCATCTTTAATGAAATTTCAAAAAGTCATCAAGCATATATGTCATGTGTTCAAAAACACATGCGCTGGCTCCACGCTGGCTTTTGGTAGTCGCTATGCTCCTGCATCATACTCCTTGGCTTGAAAACTTTCATGGGCTCCTATCCATGAGCTCCTGCACGGTCTGTCCATGCCTTTGAATCACTGCTTCTATCTCCCAGCTGGCATACTCCACTGGGTGACTCTTCCATTTCACCAGATACTCGAAGTATTGCTTCCGTCTGGTTCTTTTGTTGACTCTTCTGTCAAGTATCCGCTCCATCTGTGGTTGTTCTAAAATCGGCATCTGCTTCTGCCACTAAATTTCTGGCTATTCATCACTCTTAGCTCCTGCTTCCTTAGTCTTATAGGGATATAAGTTTGAGACATTGAATGTCAGAAATATTCCAATGTCATCTGACAATTCAATCTCATATGAGTTTTCTCTCAGTTTCTTCAGGACTCTGCATGGTCCAATTTTCTTCATCTTCAGCTTGTTGTATGTTCCCCTTGGGAACCTTTCCTTCCTTAGATGTGCCAGAACCAGATTGCCAACCTCAAATTGAAGTTTTCTTCGATGCTGATCCGCTCTGTGCTTGTACTCTTGGTTTGATTCTATCAGTCGCTGCTTCACCCTGCTGTGAAGTTCTTCCATCGCCTCTGTGAATTATTCAGCGCTTGCGCTCTTTGTCATTATCAGCTCTGAATCCCTCAGATCAGATACTCCTCTTGTCTTTCTGCCATATACAATCTCAAATGGACTTTTACCTATGCTTCGATTCACCGAATCGTTGTAAGAAAATTTTGCCTGTGGCAACACATTTTCCCAGCTGTTGTGGTGCTCTGTCACTAGGCTTCTGAGTAAGTCTCCCAGACTTCTATTTATAACCTCCATTTTCCCATCCATCTGAGGATGATAGGCTGAACTAAACATCAAGTTAGTTCCCATATTCTTCTAGAGTGTCCTCCAGAAATGTCCAATGAACTTTGTATCCCTGTCCGATACAATGCTTCTGGGTAGTCCATGAAGTCTAACAATTTCCTTAAAAAACAAGTTTGCGATGTGAGTCGCATCACTAGTCTTCTAAAACGGAATAAAATGTGCCATATTTGAAAACCTGTCAACCACCACAAAGATCGAATCATGTCCTCTTTGCGTCCTCGGCAATCCCAACATGAAATCCATGCTGATTTCATCCCATGGCCTCTCAGGTATGGGTAATGGTTGATAAAGACCTGCATTTTTCTTTCTGCCCTTATAATGTTGGCAAACTCTGTGCCTTTTAACAAACTTCCTGACATCTATTCGCATCTTCGGCCAGAAGTATGCTTCGCTCAACTTTGTGAATGTCTTGTCGTGGCCAAAGTGCCCTGCTAATCCACCACTATGCTTCTCCTTTAGAAGGTTCTCCCTCATGGAGCAATTTGGAATGCATAACTGGTTTCCTTTGAACAACAGTCGATTTTGAATCATGTAATCCATCCACAAGCTTCTGTCTCTAAGAACTGGATTCTCAGCTGCCTCGTATGCCTCTGTAAAATTTGCATCACCTGCATACATAGTTTCAAGGTTTTCAAAACCCAATGTCTTGACTCGGAATTCCTGTAGTAACAAACACTTCCTGCTCAAAGCATCAGCCACTTTGTTAGCAGTCCCTGAAATGTGTTTAATTACAAATGTAAAATTCTTCATATACTCTACCCATTTTGCATGTTTTTGGTTTAGCTTCTCCTGCTGAGTTACAGACTGTAATGCATGATTATCACTATACAATACAAATTCTTTTGGGATCAAGTAATGCGTCCACTTCTTTAACGCCTGTATAATGGCATAAAATTCCTTATCATGCGTGGATTATTTCACCTTTGCCTCATCCATATTCTCTCTAAAATAATCAATTGGTCTTTCCTCCTGACTCAAGACTGCTCCTATGGCAAAGCCACTTGCATCACATTTCACCTGAAAAACTTTCTGAAAATCTGGTAACACTAACACCGGTTGTTCGGTGATCTTTCGCTTCAATAGATTGAATCTCTTCTCTGCCTCTTCAGTCCAATGAAAAGACTTATGTCTCTTCTTGACTGTGTCCATCATTGCTGCGCTGATTCCACTAAAATTTCGGATGAATTTCCTGTAGAAACTTGCCAGTCCATGAAAAATTCTCACCTCGAAAACATTTCTTGGTGATGGCCAATCCTTTATTACAGCCACTTTACTTGGATCCATCTTCAATTCATTTTACGATATGACAAACCCCAAGTAAATGAGTTCTTTCTTCATAAATAAAGACTTCCTCACGTTGATCAACAACTTCTCTTGTTGTAGCTTCCTCATTACTGCAGCTAAATGCTTCAGATGTTCTTCTCTTGATTTGCTGAAAATCAATATGTCATCTAAGTAAACAATGACAAACTTACCAATGAATTCTTTCAGCACTTCATTCATCAGCCTCATGAATGTACTCGATGCGTTTGTCAAGCCAAACGACATGACTAGCCATTCATACAACCCTTCGTTGGTCTTGAAGGCAGTCTTCCATTCATTGCCTTCTCTCATGCAAATTTGATGGTATCTTCTTTTCAAATCGACCTTTGAAAAATAATTTACCCCGCTCAGGCAATCCATCAGATCGTCCATTCTCGGCAGAGGAAATCTGTACCTGATGGTAATTTTGTTGATCTCTCTTGAGTCAGTGCACATTCTCTAGCCTCCATCTTTCTTTGGGTTGAGTACCGTTGGAACGACACATGGACTCAAACTTTCCCTGACCAATCCTTTGTCCAATAACTCCTGGACCTGCTTCTTAACCTCCTCGTTTTCCTGAGGTGTCAACCTATACGCTGCTTTGTTTGGAAAACTAGCTCCCGGTACAAGGTCTATGTGATGACTTATGCTCCTCATTGGTGGCAACGAATGAGGTAATTCGTCCACCACTATATCAGCGAACTCTTCCAACAGTTCCTGAATTTCCTCTGGCAAATCCTCCACTCTTTTGCTGGTCAAAATGATCTTAGGTTTTATGACCACAAAGAATTGTGGATCCTCCTTCTTCTTTACTTCTGCTAGAAGTTCCTTCCCACTCATGAGAAGTATCTTGTTGTTTACTTCCGGTTTCACCTCCTTATCTTTTATTGGAAGTAACATGTGCATTCTCCCATTCTTATCCAGGGTATACGTATTCATTTTCCCATCATGAATTATGTTTCTGTCATATTGCCATGGTCTTCCCAGCAATAAATGACATACATCCATGGGAATAAAATCACAGAGAATTTTATCATTCCAATTTTGATGTCCAATAAGCACTGTTTAGTGACAGTCACCTGATGTCCCTTCTGTAGCCATGAAACCTTATATGGACTCAGGTGATCAGTTGTTTCCAGCTCTAATTTCTCCACCATCTCGGTTGAAACAAGATTATCTATGCTTCCATTGTCCACGATAACCTTGCATTTCCTATCTTTAGTCTTGCATGTAGTTTTGAATAGTCTTCTTCTCTGAGCCGTGTCCTCCACCTCCTTCTTGGGTGTTACGAGAACTTTACGCATCATTAATGACCTTCCGTCTTCTACGTCTTCTGCATTAGTAGCTCACCTTTGTGCCTCGATGATGTGAGCTTCTCCTCCATCTTTCTTCCCATCTAGACAGTCAATTTCTTTATGTCCGTTCTTCCCACAGGTGTAGCATGTGATGATTCCTCCTCTGCCTCTTCCTCTACCCCTGGTACGAGGAAAAGTATTAACATCGGCGTATCCTCCACTTTGTTCTACCTGCTGCATTCGTTGTTCAGCGTGCTGGCCTCACTGAGAACTTCCACCTCTTTCCATTCTGGTCTGAGGCTTCTTCCAGTGATCCTTAGATTTCTGGAACCTATCTTGGGCAACTGATTTTCCTCTCGGCTGGCTCTTGCCTCTGCCTCGCTGTGTTGGCTTTCGGCTTATCTTTTCTTCTGCCTTCAATGCCATTTGATACACATCCTCAACTGTTCTGATGGTTGTCGTGCTCATCTCATCCAGGATATCATATCTTAAGCCATTCATATATGTGGAAACCTTTTCATCATCGCTCTCCCGATGACCTGCTCTGATATTGAGCTTGAAAAATTCTTCAGTATACTCTTTCATCGTCATCAACTTCTGTCTCAGGTTTTCCATTCTCCTGAACAGTGTGATCTGATAATCCCTTGGGATGAATTTTGACTTCATTTTGGCAATCATTCGATCCCAACTTTTGATATTTTTTTTACCCTTGGAACGTCTATCTGCCTGAAGCTCATCCCACCATAATGCTGCGTGTCCTTTCAATTTAGTGACAGCATGCCTTACCTTTTTTTCCTCTTTGATATCCACATAATCGAAGTAGGTATCAAGAGCTCTAATCCAATCTAGAAGCTCTTCTGCATCCAGATTTCCTTGATAGACTAGAATGTCCATTTTTGTCTTAGAACTCATTCTAGCGATAGCCTTGATTAACTTCTCATTAGATGCATCTTCGACTACTTCTCCTTGCTGTTCATCTTCAGCTTCACCCTCAGAGTCTCTCAGATCTCTAGTATTTGTTGTGCGTCTCTGTGCCACTTCCATGTCTTCCAATATCGCTCTAAAATCTCGTATCTGCCTTTCCATCTCTGGATTCCCTGCCGGCCTACCTCTTCTTTGCACATCCCTGTCCTCTAGATCAGGCGATTTCCTTTCTCTTTTGGGCGGCATGGTGAAATTTTCTCTTTTCTGTCTATCACAAAAAACAAAGAGTTCCAGCTCTGATACCACTTTGATGCAAGACACCCACCCGACACGTATGCTCCCACCAGGACCTTCCTTTATCCTAGGCCCAAAGAACTTCAAGTTTCTTCCGATCCCCTATTGGGACCCCTTAATACCCACATAATGATCTCTGTGATCTCCCTTTGGCTCTATTGGGAAATTGGGTTTCGCATTATCGCGAACCTCGTGGGCACGCTCCTCGTGCTACGCCAAACCCCGAAACCTGATGGGTCTCTATGTCAACACTGTTCTATTCTTGATCGGGGATTTCCCTATTGGGAAATCAGCATATGCGGTGTCGTAGGTCTCGGCCACTATGAATCCCCGACTCCCAAATTTGCGATGGCACCTTTTTTTCCTTTTCCAAGCTCCTCCCAGCTAGCCTTCTCTCATACGACCTGCCAATCCACGGGACCACGTCCTTCTCCCTTGTCGGAGTTTTGGACTTCACGGAAATGATATGTGCGGAACTCGCACCCTTGAAAATCCTGAAACTCCGAACCCCGATGACACCTGTCTTCCACTCATTCTTACCTCCGTCGGGAAATTGCGTATCGGGATATTGCGATTCCCATGGTTGCGAGTCTCTCATCATCGAGAACTCCGAAACACTGAACCGCAATGCACGTGCGGGTGCTCTACTCCACGTCACCCCTCCTGGTCGTGCTATTGGTTATCGCGTGATCGCGATTTCAATTGTAGTGTTTCCTTTGCATGGGAAAACTCCGAATGTCGAACGTCGACTCTCCATATTGCTGACACATACCCAGTCCGGGATCTATGGCTATGCTCCTCTCAAGAAATCACGGATCATGATTTCTCCCTGCACAAATCCTATGTTCCTGGAGGCTCCGATTCTCCGATGAGTCAAGTCCCGATGAGCTCTGACTCCTTTCCTGTGTTCCAATGCTTAAACTTGCGCAACTTCCCCAAAATCTAACAGCTGTAGGGACTTCGTTGATCTTCCCTGCGAATCCTGGCCATTGACTCCTCCTCCTCGCGGATTTCTTCAGAGAACTAACTGTCCTCCTCGGCACTTGTGTCCAACTCTTGAGCTTATACTTTCCTTCTAAGACCTTCCTCGACCCAAACCCCTTTGGCTCTTTTTCAATGATATCACAAGGGTTCTATACCTCCTAAGCTTATTCACTCTAACTCCTTTAGAGGAATTTATGCACGCCCTGCTTGCGCTCAACCTTCAACGCTTTCCAAGTGTTGAATCTTTCAGACTCTGTGCACTCCCTGCAGCAGCAGTCATTTATCTCCTTTGCTCATGCTAACAACTGAGACTTCACCTTCCTTCAACCTGCACACTCCTTGTATGGTTGCGACAACCCACTTCCACTTCTGGGTGACTAAGAATCAAAAGTCAAACTATCGAGCCCCCATCAACGCACTCCTTGYGGATGAATTCAACTGCACTCTTTGCAGGAATCTCCTGGCTCAGATAGAGAAACAATTGAAACTCATTCTCTTCCTTCTCAGACTTCAGCTTCAAACTTGAAATCTTATGCACAGYATATACAAAGCAAATGCATAATCAGAAACAAACATCCATGAGCACATAATCAATACACACAGAGAAACAACACCGAACATGAGTTTGAATCARAATTTCATTCTATTAATTCAACACTGTACATGGGTGTTCTTCACAAAGTTCTCTGCTTGATCCTCTCCTCTCTGAATGCTTCTRAATTATCTAAATTCTCTTACAATTTACAAAGGAGGGTGTCTATATCCATTTTCCCTCTCGACCTCTAAACTGTCTAATCTGGAAAATAAAATCCTATCTACTTGCATTAACTAAAGTAAATGATGTCTATCTACTCCAGAMAAGAGCGTAAGGCTCGAGGTCTGATACAATACGACAAGCGCTCCTTCATAAAGGATATGGCGCTTCATCTTTAATGAAATTTCAAAAAGTCATCAAGCATATATGTCATGTGTTCAAAAACACATGCGCTGGCTCCACGCTGGCTTTTGGTAGTCACGATGCTCCTGCATCAGAATACCAGATGCAGGTTGGATTTTTGGTGAAGAATTAGCACCCACATCAGTGGAAGAGCTACCTCCAAATGAATTCTTTATCGATAAGAAGAGAAAGGCTATCGTGAGACAAGAACTCTACCAAGAGGAAGGTACTGTATCTAAGAAATTTAAAATTATAACCGATGGAAGAAACATGAAGAAAGAAGAATTTGCAATGCAAATAGCATGAACATTGGGTGCTTTTGCTACAACAAACTAATATTCAGTCAGGACCCTGAAAGATCAGCTGAAGAGAAAAAATCGTCTAATCAAGACATTAGAGGCTAAACTAGCTACGATAGAGGCTGGTGCCAAAGATTAGGTGACTGCAACTTTGGAGCAAGCTAGAATAGATGATCTAAATGAAATCGAGAGGCTTAAAGATGATCTCAAATAGACACAACTGATGGTTCAGACAAGTCAGATACAGGTAGTTCATCAAGGAGAATTGATAGAGAAACTTCGAGCCAAATTAGAGTTAGTCGATGGCCAGGTAATCGATATTGGGATATTTCAATCCTAAGGAATAGAAATCAGAAAAAGGTTATCGGTGGTGCTGCAAGGTCTGCTTGTTAAAGTAGAAACGATTCAAAGTAGTTGCCAACTCATTGATCAGATATTGGAGAACCTTTCTCTCAGAGAAAGGGAAGTTAGAGAGGCTCAGGTTGCATTCCAGAAGGATATTATAGCCACAATGAGAAAGGAAATAAGCAGTAGTTCCAGTTTTCCCATCTCGGAGTAGACCAGGGGAAATATCTTGTTGAAAGAATGGGAGCGAAATATATCTGAAGGAAGACAACAAGCTAAGGAGATAAGAAAATCTTGTGAAGAAACTTTTGGTTTGTTAGATGGGATGTGGTTGGGTTCTGATGGTGAAAGTAGCATTGAGATACTGGGTCGGATCAATACAGCCAAATATCTACTAAATATCAAGGAAAGTGAAGAAAGAGAATTAGCCGAAATTTCACAAATAACCCAGATAGACAAAGTTCAAATAGATAAATGGATAATTAAACCAAGTATATTATTGTGTTCTATCGGCGCCAAAGACCAGCAAGTGGAAGGAAGGTTGCCACAATTGGTGAAATACTGTTATATTTTTTAGGCCAATAACCAAGCAGAACCTTCTAAGCTGATATCACAGTTGGTAGAGAAGTGCATCATTTGCACGGAGTAGGTGAAGAGGCAGGTTTCTAGTACCAAATGAGGTCAGAGATAAAAAAACCAAACGTTTTAACTCCTTTGATTGTAATCGAAAACCTCTGGAACGATTGAGGTTCCAACATATAAAATATGTATAAATATACATTTTTTTAAGGGAAACAAGGATGGACCTTTTTGGTTGATTGTAATAGAGGCTATCTTCTTTTTTGAATTAATACAAAGAAATCCAAAGAATCTTGATTCTGTCACGACTGTGCTATGAGTTTGTTCTCTTTGTTATTCATATTCAATTTTATTTTGCTTATATACATCTAATGAATGTTGCACTGCAATTTAGTAAAACTTCTACTGTGGTGGTTAAATTCTGTTCATTTATATCATTTACAGTTTTTCCTCTGTATTGGCTAACAACAAATACAAGACCTGTGAATGTTTAAGTGGTCATATTTTATACTTCGTTAGATTCCTTCTTAGTATATTTTATTCCTCTATTTAAGGAGTGAGATTCTCCCTTGATAGGATCCTTACTTTATAAACAACTAAATGTTTTTCTCATATTTCACACACTTTTTATTTCAAATATAACACAGTTACGGAAAAAGGCCTTTGGTTTGCATTCTGTTCTTAATATTAATTTCAAAGTTCTCTTTATAAGATCAAATTGATACAACATAAAAACCTTCAGATTTCTTTTAAATTTTTCTTCTATGACTGTTCCCATTGTAAGACAACCTAATATTGAACCCTGTTTATCATACCAAACCCATATTTCTTTAAAAATTTTTGATACTAGAATTAAAATAGCCAACACTCGGGTAGAACTTGAACGTTCATGGGCTGCAATCGAATGAGATATAAACATCCAGGAACAGTTGGAAGTTAGACAACGACAACCTAGAAATTAACCCTAGCTTCATTTCCTGAATTTATACTCTCCTCCATTTTTACACTTTACTAACTTTCGGATGCCTAGGAATTGTACTTTTTAAAGCCTTAAGTACAAACTCTAGAACAACACTGACCATTTTGAATTTTGCTGAGTCGTAAAATGTAAACTGTTATTTTACTGATGATATTTTGTTGAACAATTATAATAGAAATGTTATATTTAAATTTATGAATTTATAAGATCTATTAGATGGGACCTTATATCCTATCTTAAGGAGCGCATAAGCATTTAGGTGCACATGTAATCAATATAATGCTTATCAAGAGTTACAAGGTAAGGAACCGAAACATAATTGTAATTGATCCAAAACTCTATATAAGAGATACTATGCTCGATAGAGAAAAAACATAAATTAGATGGAAGGAATTTGTGAATAAATATGGGGGATAGTATTCAGAGATAGAGAACAGAAGGGAGATAGTATGTAGAACAGAGAATAGAAATATAATGGTAGAGATAGATAGTTTTTCATCTGGTATTTGCATTGTTCTTCTTTTAATAAAATAATTAGAGTTGTTCATTTATTTGATTTCTGTCATTATGAGTTTGTTGTTGGTTATATTTAATATGTGTTGATTGAGCCAGTCTGTGGACAGAGAAGACAAGGCCCCCTTTGTTTGAGACAAAGGTGGAGGTGTAAGTTTAGAATAGTTTGTAGATCCAGATTTGAATGGTATCTTTCAGCAAGAATAAGATTCTAGTTTTCAGTTTCGATTGCTCATTAATTTAGTAATGTAGAGCAATAGTTGTGAGCGTGAGATTTATGTTGAGTTTCATTTCATCAAAATATAGATTTCTAAGTGAATGGGGAGTGATAAGTAGTAGAAGTTTGTTTCATGTCGTTAATTTTCAGTAAATCTTTTATATGCCTAGAAACACATTTTATGATTGGTAAAGAACTAGTGTAGTATTAGTGCAGTATTAGTGCAGAACGAGTGCAGGACAGGGCAAATTAGTATAGCTTCTTTAAGCAGTTTCCTTTGAAGTAGATTGAAATTCTTGAAACTCTCTCTTCAACCCTGCACATACAGTGTTGGTTCCTCTAAGTCTACCTCCCTGGGTTGACAATTAAATGTTTATTTACATGGTATTAAATGTTGATTTAAGGGTTCGTGGAAATGGGCTTCGGGATATTTGAAGTGAGAAGTGTGAGAAATTCTCGAAGAACTAAATCCCAAAATCCCGAAATGATCTGAGCCATCCAAATCAAGAAGACACATGGAGTTAGATCCCTCACTTTGGAATTTGGTGCTCTGGAGAATCGTGGAAGTCCAATATTGAAAAGTCTTGAAGCGTCGAAGTGTCAAAGTCCTGAAGTAAATATGAACCATCCATCAACGGGGACACGTGGTAGAAGTCCACAAACTTCTAAGGGAGATGAATTTTTAAATTTGATATTTCTGAAGTCCGAAGATTTGAAATCATCTCAGTCGTTGATCCACGAGGGCCACTAATCCAGGTGGATATTGGTGGCCACCTACCTATTCCACTTGGACCCCCACCATTGCCTCTTTCAGTTTTTTAGTTTTCACACAGTATTGATCTAGGTGGAAATAGGTGGCCACCCACCTTTTCTAAATGGCTCAAAATGACTTTCTGGCAATTTTGGCAATTTACTATTTTTAGCAGGTTTTAACTTCCGGGGCCATTTTGAGGGTCCAAATGAAGGTTTTTCAAGATCTATGCTCTCAATGATATTAGAAGGCATGATTGAGCCCCCAAAATGAATCTCCTCAACGATACCTTTCCAACAAGCTATAAACGGAGATCGTATGCAAAAGTTGTGACCCCGGGAAGTTGATGTACTCACTTACCCAAACGGGGCCCACATGACTTTTGCCGCTTCATCTCCTAGGGTTAGGTTTTTGGATGTCTAGGAATTTTGGCATTCCCATTTATTGTAAAAAGGCCTGCAGAGCCTCATTGTAATCATCTTCTCATGGATGCGAGTAGCAACCACATCTCTTCTCAGAGATAAGCTACCAGTGCCTAGCTAGTTTATTTTCATTCTGTCTGTAAGCATATTTCAGTCATTTGTTATTAATGAAATGAAGTCTTATTTCCACTGCATCTCTGTGTTTATGTGTATTTCTATATTTCATTGTGTTCCTACATAAATCTGGATCAGCCATGCATCATCAGATCCCTATCTTTGGGTAAATTCACATGAAGGAAACCCAGGTTTGAGATTTGATTTTCCCAAAGTCTCGGAGCCTGAAAAGAGAAAGAGCCATACATATTAAAGGGGACATGTGGAGGTATATCCCTCACTTTGGAATTCGACACTGTGGAGGATTGTGAGAGTTAAGAATTGAGAAGTGTCGAAGTGCCAAAGTCTCGAAGATTCGAATCCCAGAGTCAAAGATCAAGCGCCATGCATTGTTTTAGATCAGACGAACATTATTTAATTTGGGAATCTGGGCTTCCATATTTTTGGTATATCGACTCCTAGTTTCATCCAGAGCATTTTCTCCTAGAGTTAAGAATCAAGTGTCATGTGTCCTCCTCAAATAGATGGTCGTCACTCACTTCGAAACTTCAACATTTGTTTCAGGTCACCACATCACTCCAAGCCCATATTTATGCCAACTCTACCTATAGACCCCTCTCGATCTCCGAAGTCCAAAGTACATGGAAGCCATCTACACAAACATGGGGCACCCTTATAAGTCATGACATGTGGCATCCGTCTGGCACTCACACATGGCACTCTTTTCAATCATTTTCAGAGGTGTCTTCAGCCTGTTTTCGAGTGACACATGTCACCCCTCTGTCTAGACACATCAGCATAGTGACATTAGGCCTCCACATTAGAGAGTCCTCTAGAGGTGTTATTTTTCAACCCAAAAATCAGGGCCCCACCCCAAATCACCATTTTAATAGATCCTAAAGTTGGAAGGTGTAAAAAATCCAACGGTGGTGCCAGATCTAGCAAGTGCACCCAGATCGTAGATCAATACCCGATCGATGGCCACGCTTCATTGTGGGGATGAAAATTGCTCAATCGATAAAGTTATTGAGTGATCCCACAATTGAAACCATGGTTTGTCGAAAGTGATACGTAGAAGAAGGCGGTGGATTGCGGGACCAAAAGTGGTGTGAGTTCAAACCATTTTTTACGGCCCCACAATCACATGCTCATATAGCGTCCAATCTGTGAGTAGTGCATGGCCACCCCATATGCACTAAGCCTTGTCTCAATATTGATGGTTCAATTAATAAATTAAAGGACTGGTGGTTGAAGCCTCGACTCACTATGCATTGTGATGTAGTTTTGATTATTATGCTATTATGACTGTGTTCTTGTGACATATTTCAGTGTCTGAAGCTTGATTTCAAGAGTGCTCTTGAACCTTCATTTTTCTTCACCAAGATTCTTGAAATCCTGATTCCCATGGAAGAATTTTCCAATTTATCACTAATTCTTCCTTATTCTCACCCTTAAACTCAATTCATTGATTGAAGTTAATGAGGCCCTAACTTCCCTGTGCATTGCCTACCCAGTTTCTGTGTTAGAATAATTTATGTACTGATTTTTGTCCATTTGACCTACACTCATAAAACCAACATCCACAAAACATTCTGATGGGTACTGGAATTATCCTCTTGCAATATGAGGGTGACTCTTAGTGCTAACATTAGTGGTGCCATTTCCAGGGAATGAATTGAATACATTTCCCTGGGTATGAACGACAACAAAATTCTAATTTTTAAGGTGCATCAGAAATCAATACCTTAAAGATTGTAACTTGCAACTGGCGACTCCACTATTTTAGTTGTGTCTCTGAAAGGTAGACACACGAGGTATACACCTCAACTGCCTTTAGTGACACATGAATTTGACCCAGAGAAAATTATCAAAAAAGGAAAGACCCCTCAAGAGTTGATTGCGACTGCTGTAGCAGGCGATTCTGGTAAGTTACATGATTCTTATTTGAAATCTCGAGTAGTTGCTTCTAATTCTCATGTTATACCATCTGCTAGAATTTCTAGAAGTTTAAATTTTGGGAGTTTTCCTATTGATTTCCCCCCTCCTAGTTCTTGTTTGGAAGAATAAAGTTTTGAATCTCTTGTCTCCTCTGATATTATACAATGGTTTAGACCCAGGATGTTACAAACCAAATATCAATATAACATAGAAAAACCTCAGAAAAAGTACTCAACACCTTGAAAAAGAGATAATTTCAAATAATAAGCCTCTTCGAGGGGGAAACCTCCTTTTACCCCACTTAAATGTTCAAGTACAAGATGATTCAAAATGAAAATGTCTCATTCATATATATAGGAGACTAGGAGGTATAATTACAACTAATGGCCTAAAGATGACATAAATAAAATAACATTACTAATATAATATGCCCCAATTAAGGGGTAATGAGCTAATATTAGGGCTTAACATGACCCTCCCCTTGAGAAAAGTGTTGTCTACAATGCTTGAGTAACTCTGGATTCTTCTGTATAAAAGACTCATCTTCCCAAGTGGAATCTTCAGCTGGTAGCTTCCTCCATTTAATGAGATACTCTGAAATGGATCTATTCCTCAGCTGGAAAATTCTTGTGTCAGTGATGGCTTCAATCTCCAATATGATTTTTCCTTCCTCGTCAAGTTCTGGAAATATAGTTTGAACTGGGATCTTCTTGCCTATAACCTTATTTAAGCATGAAACATGGAAAACTGGGTCTACTCGGGAAGATCCAGGCAGCTCCAATTTGTATGCCATAGTACCAATCTTTTGCAACACCTTATAAGGGCCATAGTACTTTGGTGATAATTTATTATCCTTCTTGGCTTTCTTGAGGGACATCTGTTTGTATGGTTGTAGTCTTAAAATTACCCAATCGCCTACTTCAAAACTTCTTTCATTACGATGTTGATTTGCTTGTTGTTTCATGCAATTTTGTGCCATGGTCAAGTTGTCCTTTAAGATTTGGAGAAATTTTTGTTGATTCTCGATGTGATCTTCCACTGCTTGAACCTTAGATTTTTATTTTAGAGAAGAAGTGATGGAAGGAGGGTGGTATTCATAAAGTGCCATAAATGGTGTACTTTTTGTTGCAGTATGAAAGGAAGTGTTATACTACCATTCTACCAAGGGTAACCATTTGAACCATTGTTTTTGTTTATCAAAGACAAAGAAACGATGGTAGCCTTCCAGAAATTTGTTCACTATCTCAGTTTGTCCATCATATTGAGGATGATAGGATGAGCTATGAGCCAATTGAGTACCCAAACAAGAAAATAATTATGTCCAAAAATGTCCAGTGAAGATGGGATCTTTGTCACTTACAATAATCTTTGGGCTGCCATGTAGCTTTTAAACTGTCTCCATGAATGTGGTGGCAACTGTACTAGCTTTGAAGGGATGAGAGAGTGCACAAAAGTGTGCGTACTTGGTCATTCTATCAACAATCACCATGATGACACTCTTTCCTTCAGACTTTGGTAACCCTGTGATGAAATCCATGGAAACCTACTCCCAGAGCTGAATTGGGATGGATAATGGTTGTAAAAGACCTGGGTTCTTAATTGTTTCCACCTTATTTTGTTGGAAAACTAAACATTCTGCCACAAACCTTTGAACATCAGTTTTAAGGCCATCCCAAAAAAAATCCTTCTTGACTCTATGGTAGGTTTTAAAAAATCCCGAGTGCCCTCCTACTGGAGAGGTGTGAAATTCCAATAGTACCTTTTGTTTGAGTTGGGAGTTCTTACATAAATATAAGCGATCTTTGTACCATAGTGAAT
>ML799388.1:233942-247395 GCA_009831015.1 Picea engelmannii
AATGAAAATGTCTCCTTGGTATATATAGGAGACTAGGAGGTATAATTACAACTAATGGCCTAAAGCCGACATAAATAAAATAACATTACTAATATAATATGCCCCAATTAAGGGGTAATGAGCTAATATTAGGGCTTAACACAGGACCTCAAAAGGTTTCCCCACTTCGGCCTTTACTACCCCTCCTCCTATTAAGGTTATTACTTTTAAATAAGGGGAATGATTTGTTCCCTTGAACCCCATATCTCTCTCCCCAAACACCCAGTCATTTCCTCTTTCTCCCAGAAGTGAAGCTACAGTCGTACCTATCCAAGCTCCATCTTCCCCTATTTCTCCTCTAGTTCACGTCCCAATGGCAGCTGTTAATCCTCCTAGGAACATGATGGTTGACATATTGGTTGTTATATACACCCCTCTGGTGTTACCTTAGCCTATGAATTCTCTCCCATCCACAAAATACATTAATTTCATGCCCCAGTTCATAGGGGAGGGGGACATAACTGTAGAAGAACACCTTTAAGCTTTTTATAGATTTGCGGAGATTCGGGGCATTAAAAATGAACATGTTTGGATGAGAGTTTTCATACAGAGCCTTGATGGTGATGCTAGGATTTGGTTTAAGGACTTTCCTCCTAGATCTATTGACAATATTGATGCTCTAGATGACTCATTATTAAGAAATTGGGGGAATAAAAAATATTTCCTTTATTATATTAAAAAATTTGGGGGACTTGAGAGAGAGGAGGGGGAAATCTGTTTCAAACTTGTCAAAGAGATTCAATAAGATGTATAAAAAGATTCCCACTGAAATTAATCCTACATAAACATTTGCCAAGATTACTTATTCTAGTTCTTTTGACCCTGCATTTTTCCTCCCGTTGAGAGAAAGAAGGGATACCTCGTCGTCTCATATGCAAGATCTAGCCCTTGAAGTAGAATCTAATTTATTGGCAGTAGGAAAAATAAGGAAAGAATATGATAGAGAGAAAAGAAAAGGTAGGTCTGAAGCCTCAACCTCTGATTCCTCTGTTTCCCACCCTCAAGAGGATGAATTCACCAAGCTAGTAAAATCATTGTCCACTAAAGTGGAAAGGTCTAAATTGGAAGGAAATCATAGTTATAGGAACCCCCAAATTTTTTATAATGGGGGTAAATTCAAAATACCAAATAACGCCCCTCAGATCATCCAAAGAGATCAAAGAAACAAGGATAGGGATGATCAGAGAATTGAGGCTCCTCTCCAAAATAACTTTGTTACTAATGAAGAAGGAGAGGAAGAATATATCGATATATAAATCCATTTTATCGGAGACACCTCCTTATTTCCTCATCTAACCCATTCTACATATGAAGACTCTCTCATGGATAGCTAACTAAATGAAATGAGAAAGGGTGAAAGGAAAAATAATAATACAAATAGATATAACCTGAGGTCAAAGAAGAAAGAAGGGAAGCTTGATATTTATGATCAACCTACTAGAGCAGAGAATCTTGCTAAATATGTGGCAAAGAGAAGTAAATAAAAGGAGGCACAACCCCCTCCCCCACCAGTGTTTAAAATCCCTATCCTAGAAGCGAAGGAGATTCTGAAGCCTCCTTCCTCTTATAGGATTGAGCATGATATTCAAAATATTAGGATCCATGTACATTTTTCCGAGTTAGTCAAGCATGAGAGATTCAAAAGGTGCCTCTCTAAAATATTGTATCCAGGACCTCTATCTCACTCCATAGACTCAGTCAACCTCCAAGATGAAAATCCAACTATCATACTTGGGCCTTTGGTAGAGGATAGAGATGATTCCTCACCCCCTTTTTATACATCATTGAATATTCATGACAAAGTATTGCACAACTTCTTGATGGATTCTGGGGCATCTCACAATATTATGCCTAAAATTGTCATGGATGAGCTTGGTTTGGAGGTTACAAAAACCTACCATGACCTGTATTCATTTGATTTCAGGAAGGTGAAATGCCTAGGGGTGATTAAGGACCTAGCTGTCTCCTTGTTCCAATTTCCAATGAAGAGTGTGGTCATGGATATACTGGTAACTGATGTCCCCCCTAAGTTTGGGATTTTTTTTCTAGATCCTAGATCAAAATACTAGGTGGAACTTTGCAAATGGATCTTTCATATGCCTCCATTCCTGTGTTCGGGGAGAACATAAAAGGATTTATAGAGAAGAACAACTTGCTTACATTATCAATGATGAAGTAAACCCTATCAACCACCCCATATTTTCAGTCGATATTGATTTAGGAACCATTATATTGCAGCTCTCTTATGTTCCTTAACCACCTATTGAAATAATAAAGCAGCCTATTACCTTTTGTAAAGATCCTCCTCCCAATACCTTTGTCTGTAATTTTTTTTTTATGGAGCCTCTTCTAGGGAAAGTGTTGGTGTTGGGGTAGTTTTTATTTCCCCCTCCCAAGAGACCATATCTCTGTCTTGCAAGCTAGAATTTGAAACAACAAACAACTTGGAAGAATATGAGGCTCTTCTCTTGGGTTTGAGAGCTGCCAAAGACATGAATATTGAGGAGCTAGCAGTGTTTGGGCATGATGATTTGATTGTTCATTAAGTCAGAAATATGTATCATGCTAAGCACCCAAGGTTAAGGGCCTATACAAATGAATTTTGGGATATGATTGACAATTTCTTCCTGGATTTTAATATCTCATTGTTCCAAGGGAGGGGAACTCTATGGCAGACTCCTTGGTGGTCTCATCAAGTAATTTCAAGGTCCCTTTGCCCCCAAATCTCAAGTATGAGGTGAAGATAAAATACAGAACCTTTATTCCTAACAATGTCAAACATTGGAAGGTTTTTGAGGATGATATGGAGATTAAAAAGTTTCTTGAGACTGTAGACAAATTTTCTGATATGCATATTGATCAGGATCAAGATTTTGAAGAAAGTTCCCATGCTGATGTTTTTATGAATCAAATTGCTAACCATCATATTGTTAAGTTGCCTAGAAACCATATTCCAAAGCAACTTGTCCCTTTGGAGATATTTTTTTACATGAATGATGTTGCTATAAAGGTTGAAGTATCAACTGGAGAAGATGATGTGAATGAATGCAATCTAGGAATAGAGGAGGATCCCAAATGGGTCAAACTGTCTAGCAACTTATCAAAGGAGAAAAGGGTTGAGTATGTTAGGCTTCTCAAGGAGTTTTTTGATGTGTTTGCCTAGAAATATGAGGATTTGAGAACATATGACACCACCATCATCGAACAAAAAATCCCTTTGAAAGAAAATTCCAAACATTTCAAGAAGAAGCTTAGACAGATAAATCCCATGTTGTTGTCGATTATGGAAAAAGAATTCAAAAAGTTGTTGCATGCATAGATCATCATCCTCTTGAGATTTTCATAGTGGGTAGCTAATTTGGTGCATGTTATGAAGAAGAATGGGGAAATCCAATTGTGTGTCGATTTCATAAATTTGAATACAAGCTCCAAAAAGGATAATTAACCCTTGCCGAAAATGGAGCACATTTTGCAGAGAGTGATTGGTTCATCCAGGATGTCTATGGTTGATGGTTTCTCTGGGTACAAACAAATCTTTGTCTTTCTTGAAGATAGAGAGAAGATGACTTTCACTACTCCTTGGGGCACGTTCATGTATGATAAAATTCCCTTTGGATTGATGAATGCAGGAGTAACCTTCCAACAAGCCATGGACATCGCCTTCATTGGAGAAAAGGATAAATTTGTATTCATCTATTTGGATGACATTACAATATTTTCAAGGTCTGATAAAGAGCATTGTCAACATCTAAAGAAATTATTCTTGAAGTGGAGAAAGTTCGGTCTCTCTCTAAATCCTAAGAAATCTTTATTTTCTATGCAAGAGGGAAAATTGTTGGCACACATTGTGTCGGGTGAAGGGATGAAGATTTATCCAAGCCGAGTAGAGGCCATCCAATACTTATATTTTCCGAGATCTAGGAAATATGTTCAGTCTTTCTTGGGTAAGATCAACTTTCTGAGGAGGATCATTTCTAATTTTTCTGAATTGGTTAAGTACATTACAACCATGCTTAAAAAGGTAAATGAAGTAAAATGCACTGTTGAGTCTAGAAATTATTTTGACCAAATAAAGAGGGATTTGACTGAAGCACATGTGCTCATCATCCCTAACTATTCTAAGGAATTTATGATATTCTCTTTCACTTCATCT
This sequence comes from Picea engelmannii, assembly GCA_009831015.1. Lineage (NCBI taxonomy): Eukaryota > Viridiplantae > Streptophyta > Pinopsida > Pinales > Pinaceae > Picea > Picea engelmannii. The sequence goes on from ML799388.1 coordinate 238,135, forward strand.
GATCCACTAGCTATTGTTTTTCTCTAGAGAAATACAGAGGGGATAGAGAAGCCTATTTCCTTTTTCAGTAGAGCATTGAGAGATGAAAAAATGATATATGCTATCATGGAGAAGAAGGATTATGCTTTGGTGAAATCCCTCAAGAATTTTAGGATCTATATTTTGCATTCAAAAATTATTGCATATGTCCCTTCAGCGTGAGTAAAGGAGATACTAATCCAGCTTGATATAGATGGGAAGAGAAGCAAGTGGATTGCCAAAATCTTGGAGTTTGACCTGGAAGTAAAACCCACCAAATTGGTTAAAGGACCAGGGTTAGCTAGATTACTGGCTGAATCAAATTGCAGGGCAGTGGGGATTAATTTCATGAATATAGACTCAGGAAATCAACAAACTGAAATTCCTGGTGAAGACTCTCATGTCAGCACCAACTTAACAGAATGCACCTGGTATAAAGACATCATATATTTCCTACAAAAGTTGAGGCCTCTGGATGGTTTCGACAAAAATAAGGTGAGAGATTTGAAAGCAATCAAATATTGTATCATTGATCTGGTTTTGTACTGGAAGGATCCTCTGGGAGTCCTGTTGAGGTGTCGAGACCCACAAGAATCCCAAAGCACTATGACTGATTTTCATGATAGCTGATGTGGGGGACATCATTTTTGGAGGACCACATCTTTTAAGATTCTCAAAGCTGGGTATTTTTGGCCCATCCTTTTTACTGATGTTTGTGCAAAGATTAAATTTTGCACCAACTGTCAAACGTTTGCTGGAAACAAGCAACTCAAATATTTTCCTTTGAAACCTGTAGTGGTTTCTTGACCTTTTCAGCAGTGGGGTCTCAACTTCATTAGACAGATCCACCCAGCCTCAAGTGGCCAGCATAGGTGGATTTTGACTGCCATTGACTATTTTACCAAATGGATAGAAGTGATCCCTACAAGGAGTACCTCCCACAAGGTGATCATAAGTTTTCTTGAAGACGTCATGTCGATATTTGGTTGTCCAAACAAGATTGTTACAAACAATGTCGCCTCTTTCATAATTGAGCCATTAATTAATTTATGTGAGCAATATGGGATCACACTAGTCCATTCTACTTCCTACTACCCTCAAGGAAATGGTTTAGTAGAGTCTTCTAACAAGAACCTCATAAATATCATCAAGAATTTGTTAGAAGACAACAACAAAGCCTAGGATTCAAAGATAAACTTTTCATTATGGGTTGACAGAGTTACAACCAAGAGGTCACTGGGAATTTCACCTTTTCAACTAGTGTATGGGGTTGAGGCTATTTTTCTTGCCCATCTTGCTTTGCATGTGGAAAAAATCTTCCAGGACTATCAAGGGGAACCTAATGATATGATCATGAGGATATTGCAGCTGGTATAAATGCAACATACTAGGGAGCAACTGTTGGATAAGGCATAGGATCATCAATGAAAGATAAAGCAAGCCTTTGACAAAAATACAAGGAAGGGGGATTTCTAGCTAGGGGATCCAGTGCTCAAATGGGATGCACCCAAGAAAGAGAAAGGTAAACATGGTAAATTTGAATTCTTATGGATCAGTCCCTTCAATATTTCAGAGGTATTTTAGAACAACACTTATAAATTGCAGAACTTGGAGGATTATGAAGTTTTAGGTGGCCCTGTCAATGGGCATTTTCTGAAGAAATATTTTGTTTAAACCATGATTGGCTTCCCACCATTGTAAATACCACATTCTTTTCTTTTTTTAATAAGAGGCTCCATAACCCAAAGCTAAGGCATTGGAGCTACGTGTTCTTGGCAGATCGCAGGGATCGTGTGATCCCCTATAGAGCCAAAAATGTTATCACATACAGTTGTCAAGAGTTGTGTGTGTGTTTTGTCAATACTCAAGCCTATATCCTTTCCTTGTCTCTCTCTCCTTCTCACAGACCAAGTCTTAAAGTTTTTTTCTTTTTGGCTATTAAAATCAGTTTTCTGATTTGCCCCTTTGTGTTTTAAGCAACCTGGTTTCTCTTGATGTCTTACCTGAAAGAAGGTTTAGATCGAAGCCTTTATGTTTTTCCTTGAGGATGAACACTCGCCTCTTTTGTTTTAGTCTCTAGCCCTTTTGTTTTCCCATCCCACAACAAGTCACCCAAGTCCTTGTTCACATAGGCCAAATTCATGGACATCAAGCACAACTTTCATAACAGTCCATTTCGGGCTTGAAATGCAAGAAACAAATGGGTTCATCTTTCAGTGGCGGGTATCCCTCACAGAGTTTAGATCAGGGGCTTGTGGGTATTCAAAATATAAAAATTACACCAAGTATAGCACCAGATAAAAAGTTTGAAGTCTCGAGACCCGAAGCAAGCATGAGTCATTGATCTAGATGGGGATAGGTGGAAGATGATCCAAGGGTTCATTGAAATGGGCTTTGAGAGATTTGAAGTGAGAAGTGCGCAAAGTTCCCAAAGAGTCGAAGCCCGAACTCTCAAAATGATCCAAGCCATACAAAGAAATAAGAATCGTGGAAGTCAAGTATTGAAAAGTATCAAAGCACCGAAGTTACAAAGTGCCAAAGTGTCAAAGTCCTGAAGTAAATCTGAATCATCCATCAATGGGGAAACGTGGAAGAATTCTGTGAACTTCGAAGGAAGATGAGTTTTCAAATTTGAGATTTTTGAAGTTTAGAGATCCAAAATAATCTTAGTCATAGATCCGCAAGGGCCACATGTCATCAGATCCCTAGCTTCAAGTAAAGTAACATGAAGGAAACCAAGGTTTGAGATTTGATTTTCCTAAAGACCCAGAGCTCGAAGCGAGCACAAGTTATACATATTAAAGGGGACATGTGGAGGTAGATCCCTCACTTCAGAATTCAACGCTCCAGAGGATTATGGGAGTTAAGAATTGAGAAGTCTTGAAGTCTCAAAGTGCCAAAGTCTCTAAGAGCCGAAGCCCGGGAGTCAAAGATCAAGTTCCACACATCCTTTCATATCAGACAAACATTATCTACTTTGGGAATCCAGGCTTTGGGAGTTTCGACATCTTGACTCCTTGTTTCATCTCGAGCATTTTCTCCCAGAGTTAAGAATCAAGTGTTGCGTGTCCTGCTCAAATAGATGGTCATTGTTCACTTCGGAGTTTCAACATTTTTTTCAGGTCGCCACGTCACTCTAGGCCCATATTTATGCCATCTCTACCTGCAGACCCCTCTCAAGATCCAAAGTCCGAAGTACGTGGAAGCCGTCAATGCAAACATGGGGCACTCTTATCAGTCATGACACATGGAATCCATCTGTCATTGACACATGACACTCTTTTCAAGCATTTTCAGAGGTGTATTCAGCCTATTTTCAAGTGACACATGTTAGACCTCCATCTGCGACATGTCAGCATAGTCCCAATTGATTATGACAAGATATGTCAGGTTGCATTGCAGTCTTTAGAATGAGATTTCTTACCAATTATTTGAAAATAATATACAAGGTTTCTAACAATATGATGACTTGTGTCTACATTTTTTATTGTTTTAATGCCTAAAAGTCTCCTAAAAATAGTCAAACTTCTAGATTTTAAAAAAGATAAAAATAATTGAGATTTAGTAGCTCCAGATTTTGGTTCAAAATATTTTTTAATGATTTTATGAGAGTGATAGAAAATAGTAGGGTTAGATAACATACATTTAAGTGATTATACACCACTTTGCAATGATCCCAAGCCAAATTTTGGCTTGGAATCACTAACTACCATGGTTTTGTTGATGTGCCAGTGTTTATTGAGCTATCAAGTGCATACAAGATTCATTCAACACATGAATATCATCATACATTCAAAATATAGAAGCACAAGCAAATATCTGATCCTTTTATTATAAGAAATGTAGGACCAATGCAATAGATGGCCGATTTGGCATAAACCTCATATGGTCGTACAAACAATATATATGAGCAGCTACAAAATACTCTCGTCAATACAAAAGAAGCCTCTAAAGGCTGAATAAGTAATGAATATCATTATCCAACAGATCTGAATGTCAAACCCTTCAACCAAAGAGTGCCATGTTCCAATTGGAGACAAAAGCCCTCTATAATTCGGCCCTGATGGAAGAGTGCTCCAAATGAGCCCAAACTTGATCAAGTAATAGATCAGGGTAGTGGGATCCTCCTCCTAAAGTTTCAAGCCCAACGTACAAGGAAAACCTCTCCAACTTTGAAATATTCTAAGAGAGTTGCGCCCTCCTGAATAGCTAGATCGAACCCTCATCAATGGTATGGTGCGCCCTCACTGGAAATTCCCCAATAGTACGGCCTACTGTCTGTTGAAGCTCTAGAATGAGATATGTTGAGAATAGAATCGTGTGGAGGAATATTTCATCCCCGAGACCAAGCTGTGGAACAAGGTGAGTGGATATTTCACCACTGAGTTGCCCACAAGGGTTTGTACAACAAACCCCCAACTGAATGCTTAAGAGAACTAGTAAGAAATATACCAAAAATCTGAATCCTAATAGGTGTGCCCCAGCCTCTTACTTATACTTTTTCCTTCTTATTCTCTGTTGAGTTAGGTTACTCCTATGGTTAACTCCTATTCTTCTTTTGAGTTATGTTTTACTCTCTTTATCCTTTTTCTTTCTCAAGTCAACTTAAAAATATAACTTTAGCCTAGTTGACCTTCCCCCTCAGTGTGAGACTATGACCTAGTGGGGGTGCCTAGGCCACTGAGCCTCCTCATCACCTCTTTAAGAGGTGGGGGACATTACAGTCTCCCCTGCTTGAAATTGCTTGTCCTCAAGAAATTCCAAACATGCTTCTTTGACCACGTGCTCCTTTTCCCAAGTGGCATCCTCAATGAGTAAATCCTTCCACCTGATCAGGTACTCCTTGATGCTTCGGTTTCTGAGCCTCTTCTCTCGGAATTCCAATATCTCTTCCAGAATTAGAATAAGTTGTCCCTCTTCGTCCATGGGGGCTAATACCTCAATAGGTTTGATGTGTTGGCCAAGGGCTTTTTTAAGATAGGAGACATGGAAGATGTTGTGTATTCTGATGCCCTGCGGAAGCTCCAGCTCATAAGCTATGACCCCTATCTTTCTCCTGACCCTATAGGGTCCAAAGAAATGTGGATGCAGTTTCTCTGCTCTACTTCTTTTAATGGAAGCCTGCATGTATGGTTACAGTCTCAGATAGACTAAGTCGCCAACCTCAAAAGTACGATCAACTCGGTGCTTGTCTACTTGGACCTTCTGTTGGTTTTGTGCCCTCTGTAGATGATCCTTCAGTTCCCTAAGAATGTTTTGGCTCTGCTTGATCCAATCCTATACCATAGGTGCCCTGTTGTCACCAAACACAATCTCCACAAATGATAAAGGATCATATCTATACAAGGCTCGGAATGGTGACATGCCAATGGACATATGCTGGGTGGTGTTGTAGCAGTACTCTCCTAGATGCAACCACCTGGTCCATGCTTTTTGTTGCCCTTCCACATAGTTTCTGAGGTATCCCTCCATCCATTTGTTGACTATCTCTGTCTGTCCATCCATCTGAAGGTGATAGCTAGTGCTAGGGTTCAAGGCCATACCAACCAACCTGAATAACTCCTGCCAAAAATTACTAATAAATCTACTATCTCTATTGCTGACAATGGTCTTGGGTAGGCCGTGTAACTTGATAATCTCCCTGAAGAACAGTTCAACCACCTGTGTTGCACTGAAGTCGGTAGCTATGGTGAAGAAATGTGCAAACTTTGTTAACCTGTCCACCACTACAAATATACAGTCCTTCCCTTGCGTCTTTGGCAGTCCAGTGATGAAATCCATGGATATGCTTTCCCACTTGTGCTCTGGAATGGTCAAGGGTTGCAATAGTCTTGTTGGGTGCATGTGCTCATCCTTCTTTGCCTGACATGTAGTACACTCTTTGACGTGCTTAATCACATCCTCCTTGAGACCCTTCCAAGAGAACCTTTCTCTCACTTGCCTGTATGTCTTGTTGATCCCTTGATGTCCTTCCATTGGTGAGTCATGGCATGCCTGTAATACTTTAGCCTTGAAGGTCGATCCAAGAACAAAGAATATTCATCCTTTGTAGTAGATGAGGTCATTTAAAACCTTTAAATCTTCATCTTGTACCTGTTCATCTAGTAGTTGGCATGCAAACTGATCCTCTGCATACTCCATCACCAGATGGTCTTTCCAGTCAACTGTTACCCCTGTTATGGAAAAAATGGATGGCCTCCTGGATAAGGCATCAACCACCACATTGTTCTTCCCCTTGACAAACTCAATGTCAATGTCGTAGGCCTGTATTATGCTGAACCATTTTTATTGCCTCTCGTTCAAGTCCTTCTATTCCAATAGATATTTGAGACTGTTATAATCTGACTTGACCACAAACCTGACACCAACCAAGTATTTCCGGAATTTGGTTAGTGCATGCATGATAGCCAGCATTTCTTTGTCATGGATGTTATAGAGTAGTTCAGGACCCCTGAGCTTCTGACTCTCATAGGCAAGAGGGTGCCTCCTTTGCATCAGTACGACCCCTATTCCTTCCCCGGAGGCATCACACTCCAAGGTAAAAGGAAGACTAAAATATAGAAGGGCTAAGACTGGGCACATACTCATCACTTCTTTCATCTTGTCCATCATTGTTTGGTCCTCCTCGTCCCACTTGAAGGATCCTTTCTTAGTCAAATCGGTCAAAGGTGCACATAGCTAAGAAAATCCTTTGATAAATTTCCTGTAATACATGCACATACCCAGAAATCCTCTCAATTCAGTGAGTGTCTTAGGAGTAGGCCATCCCATGATGGCTTGTATTTTTTCCTGATGTACCTGTACCCCCTTTTCCCCGATGATGTGTCCTAAATAGAGGACCTTTGTCATTCCAAACTCACATTTGGACTCCTTAGCATATAGTGATTGTTCCTCCATGATTGACAAAATTTGATCCACATGCCTGAGATGCTCCTCCCACATCTTGCTGTAGATAAGCAAGTCATCAAAAAATACCAACAGGTACTTCCTCAGCTGCTTGTTGAACACATGGTTCATACATGATTGGAATGTAGCAGGGGCATTGGTTAAACCAAAGGGAATCACCAAAAACTCATAATGGCTGTAGTGACATCTAAAAGTTGTTTTTGATATGTCTTCCTCCCTCATCTTGATCTGATGATAACCCGAGCGAAGATCAGTCTTCATGAAGTAGATGGCCCCATGCAATTCGTCCAACAGTTCATCAATCCTGGGTATCAGGTACCTATTTTTTATGGTTTTTTTGTTCAAAGCCCTGAAGTTAATACACATTCTCATAGTGCCATCTTTATTCTTCACCAGCACTACTGAAGAAGCAAAAGGGTTGTTACTAGGCCTGATGTGCCCCATGTCCAAAAGTTCCTTGATGGCCTTCTTTATCTCATCTTTGTACTTCTTGGGGTGTCTGTATGGTGTGGTGATAACTGGTTTGGCCCCTTCCTCTAGCTCAAGAATGTGCTCAAACCCCCTGTCTGTTGGTACCCCTGGAGGAATAGGCCCAAAAACCTTGTGGTGCATGTCAAGGATTTCTTTGATCTCTGGAGTGTAGTGAACCTTGCCCTGTTCATCCATACATGTCACAATCGTACATTCTGTTGCATATACTATCTCATACCTCCGGAAGATGGCCTCCATCCTCTTTCCCGTAACTACCTTTGCAGCATTCCCTGTCATGCCCCTCAGCGCTACCTTTCATCCTCCTTCCTCTGTGAATGACATTTCCATCGTTTTGTAGTTGGTGGTGATAGGCCCCAATGTGTTGAGCCATTGAACCCCTAGGATGATGTTGGTGTCCGGAAGGTCCATAAAATAGACGTCCTGTATCAGCTCATGCCTACCCAAGGTAAGTTTCATGCTCGGAATATATCTGTCACAGGGCATAGTGCTTCCTCCTGCGACCTCCACTTTAAATCCTTCAAATTCTACTATGGGTATGTGCCTCCTCTTCAATAATGTTGCATCAATGAAGTTGTGGAAAGCTCCTCCATCAATCAAGACTGAAACTCTTTGACCCTGTAAGACCACCCTTATTCGAAAGGTGTTATACTTGGGTACCCCACTAATAGATGCCAAGGTGGCCATACTATCCTATCCCATGATCTGCTCCTCCTCTACTACCTCAGTGGTTTCTGCCTCCATGTTCTATATCTGGCCAATATCATCTTCCTCTTCATTGTCTTAAGTGACCTCAATGTAGTGCACCTGACCACGTCCCATGCACTTGTGTGATGGGTTCCATGGTTCCTTGCATGTGAAGCATAGTTGTTTCCTCCTCAATTCTCTCCTAGTGTTGTCATCTATTCTGCCACGAACTTTGTCAAAACCCTTAGGGTCACGTCCCCCCTGGTTTATTGGAGGCCTTTGATCTCTTCCACCATTGTTGAGAGGTTTTCTGGGTATGAATTTAGGTTTAGCTGCTAGACCCACATCCCTCATCTTCCAAATGGCCTCTTGTAGGCTGGTAGGCTTGAAGACCTTTACCCAACCCTTCAAAGGTTCCATTAACCCTTCTGTTGAAAGAACTATGAGCCGAGTCAAGGACATATCTTGCACCATCACTGCTAACCTATGAAATTCATCAATTTATGATTCAGTTGTACCTGTTTGCTTGAGTTGGGTGAGCTCCTAGAAATGTAACTCAGGATCTCTTTGATCAAATCTATCTATGAGCCTATGAGTGAATTATGTATAGGACACAATATGATTGTGGCCGAGTGTGGTGAGTCCGTGATACCACCAATCATGAGCCTTTCCATCCAAGTACATAGTGGAAAACTTGATGGCCTCCATCTCCCTCATGGGGTTGAGCTGTAAGTAGGTATCCAACTTTTGTACCCAACACTGTGTTGTCATCTTGGCTGTACCATCAAAGTATGGAATTTCTATCTTCCCTGCTCTACGTTCAAACTCAAAACTACCCTTGTGGTTTGTCCTAGGTTGATTTCTAAACCCGAGTTGGAAATACTGATCTAGGGACATCTGTCTTTGGACCTTCATATCCAAACTATAGTATTCTTTGGTACTCTTTGCCATTTGTTCCACAAATTCTTCTACCTGTTCTTGTTGCCCTGGCTCATCTATGAATGTGGGAATGTAGGGTCTAAGGTTATCTCTGCTACCTGAATGTCAACCAAGATGATCATCTGTGAATGTAGGTATGTATCATCTCTGGTTTGTTGGAAGATTGGTTGTTGTCATTGATGTCAACCCTAGTCATGGGTTTTGGACCAAAATATTGATGAA
>ML799388.1:248393-270228 GCA_009831015.1 Picea engelmannii
GCATGGTATATTGTGGTGTATTGGTGTAACTCTTATACTATTGTTCATTTCTCATTGGATATAATTGAATGGTTTAATTATAAGTTGAAAAAGGTTTTAAAATTGTACTTGATACTGATTCACCCCCCTCTCAGTATCAACATGGTTGACCCTGCTACCCATTTGTCCCTCGCCCGTGTCTTTGTCCAGACTTCCTTTGGATCTAACTACTTTCTCCGGATTATATCTGATCTCCTCATGGATCTCCTTGGATCCACCAGCCTCCTTATTCCCGTACATATCAGGGTTCTTCCCTTGATGGGACACTTGCATCATAAGTTCATTTAGCTTGGATTGATTCTTGCTCATTATCTACAGGTTCTCGTCAACCCATCTTTAAAGTTTCAGAGAGTTCGGCCTGTCCCCTTTTGCTGGTTTCATGGTACTCACCCAAGTGTTGGACCAATGTGCTTTCCATGTGGTTGACGGATTGCTGGAACTTATCAAACTCGGCTGCTATGAGAGCCAATCCTAAAGGGTCATGGTCATCCCCTAACCCTTCCATTTCGGCCTCTATTTCACTACTCAATTTCTTCTTTCGACCCATAAAAATACTACTATACCTCTGCATGTGTCGATCCCTCCACAGGTTTGGAGGATCGAAGCTCTGATACCACTGTAATGATCCCAAGCCAAATTTTGGCTTGCACTCACTAACTACCATGGGTTTGTGGATGTGTCGGTGTTTATTGAGCTATCAAGTGCATACAAGATTCATTCAACACATGAAGATCATCATACATTCAAAATATAGAAGCACAAGCAAAGATCTGATCATTTTATTATAAACAATGTAGGACCAATACAATATATGGTCGATCTGGCATAAACCTCAGATGGCCATACAAACAATAGATATGAGCGGCTACAAAATGCTCCCGTCGATACAAAAGAAGCCTCTAAAGGCTGAATAAGTAATGAATACCATTATCCAGCAAATCTAAATGTCAAACCCTTCAACTAGAGAGTCCCATGTTCCAAGTGGAGACAGAAGCCCTCTATAATTCGGCCCTGATGGAAGAGTGCTCCAAATGAGTGCAAAATTGATCAAGTAATAGATCAGGGTAGTGGGATCCTCCTCCTAAAGTTTCAATCCCAACGTACAAGGAAAACCTCTCCAACTACGAAATATTCTAAGAGAGTTGTGCCCTCCTGAATAGATAGATCGGACCCTCCTCAATGGTATGGTGTGCCCTCGCTGGAAATTCCCCAATAGTATGGCCTACTATCTATTGAAGCTCTAGAATGAGATATGCTGAGAATAGAATGGTGTGGAGGAATATTTCATCCCCGAGACCAAGCTGTGGAACAAGGTGAGTGGATATTTCACCACTGAGTTGCCCACAAGGGTTTGTACAGCAAACCCCCAACTGAATGCTTAAGAGCACTAGCAAGAAATATACCAAAAGTCTGAATCCTAATAGGTGCACCCCAACCTCTTACTTATACTTTTTCCTTCTGATTCTATGTTGAGTTAGGTTACTCCTATGGTTAACTCCTATTCTTCCGTTGAGTTATCTTTTACTCTCTTTATCCTTTTTCTTTCTCAAGTCAACTTAAAAATATAACTTTATCCTAGTTGACCTTCCCCCTCAGTGTGAGACTATGACCTAGTGGGGGTGCCCATGCCACTGAGCCTCCTCATCACCTCTCTAAGAGGTGGGGGACATTACACACTTTCATTGACATGAATGCATTTAGGAGTTCTTCACTGCACAATCTTCAATATATATAGGGATGATGAATCGTTATTCTGTCACTCTTGACCTCCCTGCTATGGAGTTAACAATGTTGCATTTCTTTCTGCTTCAATCACTACATATCATCTTTGGGATGAGAGTGGACATGGGATTGACTATTTTTTTAAACATTTGACTGTCGAACAAGAGATTGCACCACAAAAGCTTCTTCACCACAATGTTGTACACCAGTAGCTTCCCTAACTTAATCCATTGTATAATCTTCTCCAAGAAAATCCTCCATCATATGGTCTTCCAAATTTTTTTTTATTGATGAGATACTAGATGGATTTCTCTCTAATGAACTTTTTTGCTTTGCTTCTAGTGATGGTGGAGAAAAAAAACGACATATATTCCACTAGAAATTGGATTTCCCACTTATGAAAGATTACACTTTGACATATGTAACTTTTCCTTTTCTATTTCTTCTTCTACCTTTTCAAACAATTCCTATTTTATCAAGGACTTTCTTTCTTGAATCCATCAATTCCCCATGTTTAAAGAGAAAAATTGGATTCTAAACACCCCACCAAAAATTTGTCTGTATGTAATAAGGAACAACTAACAATTCCAATTCCAAGTGGAATTTTTTTTCTTCGTATTACAAAATAAGACACAAATACTAATTTAAATTCCAATTCCAATTCTAATTCCAATTGGACAAATTTGTCTTAGTATTACAAAACCACCAATTACAATTGGTCAATTTTTTCTTCCAATTCAAAGAAGAAGAAAAAAACAATTCCAACTGGACAAATTTGTCTTCCAATTCTAAGAAGACACAAGAATACAAAAACAACAATTCTAGTTGGACAAATTTGTCTTCCAATTTCAAGAAGATACAAACAAGAATTCAAATTCCACTTGGACAAATTTCTCTTCCAATTTTTCCTACAATGGTCTGGCAATAGCACAAAATTGTCTATGAATCAATCAACAAGACCAAAATAAGAAAAACCTATTTTTGTGCGCTATTTTTGTGTGAAGATGTTGCAAATTGTTTGTCATCCTTGATATGGATTAGGTAGTGGAGTGTGCTTGGCAGCAAAGAATTCCCATACAGAACATGTGCACATTCTAGGAACACATGCGTGTTCCTACTAAGCATAAATGAGCAAGAACTACAACTCTATCAAGCCAAATGTGTGCATTGTTAATGAAATCTATATAGCATTTATTATAGACCAAACATCTTTATGAATAAATATATATAGGGGTATGGGGACAACTAAGAACTAATGGTTTAGGATTGAAAGCGTTTTCAAGGATAGATCAATGGTTAGGACACCAAGATGTGGGTGAAAGTGTTTTATAAAAGGTATATGTATAGTGCACTCGGGGCTCAAGTGTATAGGGGGTTATGGGTTGAGTATAAGTTATGTCTAGGGTTATATGGAGATAGCGGGTGTAGGTCATGGTCTACGTCAAGATATAGGTCATCATCTAAATCTAGATCTATCTCTATGTCATGGTATAGGTCATGGTATAGGTCTATGCCATGGTCTACGTCATGGTCATTGTATAGGTCTAGGTCATGCTCCAGGTATTTCCATGTATAGGTCTTGCTATTTCTAGGTTTAGGTCTAGGTATTGATATGTCTAAGTTATGGATGTGGGATGCAGAGAGTGGAATAAAGAGAGTGTGAGAGGGGGAGAGGGGAATAAAATGAGAGTGAGGGACATGGACACATAGAATGGGGTAGAGAGTGAGAGTAAGGGGATTGAAAGAGGGAAGAGAGTTTAGATAGATGAAAAGAGATAAAGTGGGGGAGAGAGAGGGAGGGGGATACAGGGAACGAGACAAGGAAGGTTAGATGAAAGAGGTAAAGAGATAAGGGGGTAGATATGGGTTTTTTTAGAGTGTGACAGGGTTGAAGAGAAAGACCAACAATGGGGGTAAATAGAGTGAGACTAAAAGAAATGAAAGAGAGAAAGAGGTGATATATGTAGGAGGGAAACATAGTAGATATAGTGGGAGGGAGGGACAAAGGGGAAGAGGAATGGGGGTAGAGACAGAGAGAGATAAGAGGATACTTGGAGGGGGGAGAGATAGAGGGGAGGGAGGGGAAGAGAGGAAGGGAGGAGGGAGAGAAATAGATGGATGGATAGAGAGAGAGAGGGAGAGAGTCGGAGAAGGGGGATATAGAAGGAGATTAAAAAACTGATTGCAAATAAAAAATATCAAATCCACTAATAGATTATACTTATATTAGAATAAAAAAGATGAATAAACATACCATAATCATCATTAAACCATGTGAAATAATTATTAAATCATCGGTCAATGATCATATCCATAAAATATCATTATAAAACAAGATTTATAGGCATAATGAACTTATGTCTTTGGTGTGGATGGAGTTAAGGGTAGATTATAGGTTATGTGTAGGATTATATGGAGCTATGGGGGTCTAGGTAATGGTATAGAGAAAATAAGGGAGGGAGGATGGGGACACATAGAGAGAGAGAGAGGGGGAGGGAGGAGAGGGTAGAGAAAGAGTGAGACTGAATGTGAGAGGAATAAGGGAGATAGAAGGAATTGGGGATATAGATATATAAAGATATAAATAGGGGGAGAATAGAGAGAAATAGAGGGATATAGTGAGAGTGCTACTAACAATAAGGAGAGAGAGAAAGAGGTGGTAGATGTAGGAGATAAAGAGAGGAGAGATAGTGGGAGGGAGGGGGAGATATAGAGGCATAAAGGGTTTAGAGAGAGAATATATGAGTGTGATAGGGTGGTAAGAGAAAGAAATAGAGGGGGGTTGGAAAAGGAGTGTTTGAGTGTGTGAGAGGGAGGGAGAGGGAGACAAAGAGAGCGGGTAGAGAGAGAGAGAGAGTGAGAGGAAGGGGGGAGAGATAGTGGGGAGGGGTATATGTATGATTGAGAGAGAAGAGAGATAGTGGGAGGGATGGGAAGGGAGAGAGGGGGGGAGAGGGGGGTTGGATAGAGAGTAATATTGATTGCAAGAGGGAGGGGAGGTGATAAAGGGAAGCGGGGTAGAGATATATAAAGAGAGAAATTGGGGGAGGGTAGAAGAGAGAGAGGGAGGGAGGGAGGGAGGAGGGGGTGGAGAGATAGTGAGACCGATTGTGAATGGAAGGAGGGATATAGAGGGTATGAGGGTAGAGAGATATACATAGAGAAATGGGGGGAGAGTATAGGAGAGAGAGGGAGGATGATACAATGAGAGTGATACTAACAACAATGAGAGAGAGAAAGAGGTGGTAAATGTAGGAGAGATAGTGGGAGGGAGGGGGAGAGATAGAGGAAGGAGGGGGTAGAGAGAGAATGTGTGAGTGTGAGAGATGGATATAAAAAGAAGGGGAGGGAGGGAGAGAGAGAGATAGGAATAGCATAAGAAAGGTCGAGAGTAATATGGAAAGAGATAGATAGGGAGGTAGAATGGGAAAGAGATAAAGAGGGGCAAAGAGAGACAGTTAGAGTGATACTAACAAAAAGGGGAAAGAGAGAGAGAGAGAGAGGGGTGGGAGAGGGAGGGGGAGTATAGAGGGATTATAGGGGGAGGGAGGGATAAAGGGGAAGAGGTAGGCAGAGAAATATAGAGGTAGAGGAGGAGGGAAGGAGGGGGGAGAGAGAGACAGGGGGGGTAGGGAAAGAGAGGGATGGAGTAGGGAGATAAATAGATGGATGCAGAGAGAGAGGGAGAGAGTCAAAACAAGTGGATATAGAGAGGGAGTATATGTGAGAGTGTAAGGCATAGTGAAGCTAGGTCTAGGTCTAGGTCATGGTATAAGTCTAGGTATAGGTCATGGTCTAAGTCTATGCCTATGTCTAGGTCTAGGTGACATGCCTTGTGAGGTCTAGGTCAAGGGAATCTCTCGGTTTAGCATGCCTTTACTTGAAATGTACCACTCTTGCTAAAGTGTGAGAGTGTGTGAGGGAGAGAGAGGAAGACAAAGAGGGGAGGTAGATAGTGAGTTTGTCCAAGTGTGGGAGGGAGAGAGAGGAATACATATAAGGGGGATAGAACATGTTTGTGAGAGAGTGTGGGAGGGAGAGAGAGGTAGAAAAAGAGTGGAGGTAGAGAAAGGTAGACAAAGGATGGAGGTAGAAAGTGAGTGTGTTAGCGTGTGAGAGTGAGAGAGAGGATGACATAGAGGGGGGATAGAAAGTGTGGGAGGGAAAGAGAGGAAGAAAAAGAGGGGAGGTAGAGAGTGAGTGTGTTAGAGTGTGGGAGGGAGAGAGAGGAAGAAATATAGGGGGGGTATAAAGTATGTGTTGGAGGGAGATAGAGAAAGGAATAGAAGGGAAATAGAGAGAGTGTGTGAGAGTGTGAGAGGGAGAGTGAGAAAAATAGAGAGGGGGTAGAGAGAGAGGTTGTTACACATTATTTTGGTCATCTTAGTGATCCATTGACAACATGTGTTCATGTTCCCAAAAAGATCCTTTCTTCATGAGGAAAGTAACTGGCCTTCTCTTCCAAAAAACACCCTATTAAGGAAGGTCGTCACATGTTTCATTATAAGCAGGGTGAAACGATGCTTGGTCATTGCACTCTGCCCTAAAACTGGTTTGTGATGTCTCTGCAAGATAGTCTACAACTGGGGTGCGATGATGTCAAAACGATAAGAAAAGGTCAACCTTCATGAAAGTTCTAAAAGGGGATCGTCTAGAAGGTGAGGTGGAATCCATATGGTTGGGATCCTACTCGCTTCTTTGATTTGGTGGGATCATCCTAATCACTTTAACCATCTCTCTTTCCCCTATATAAGGATGGATTTCTCATGGAAAAGGTTAAGAAAGGTTAACAAAAGTTGAATCGACTAATATTGTATGGAGAATTCTGCATTGGGTCATTATTGAGAGCTTCATTTCAATTCACCAAGTCATTGTGGATCTTCTTCATTCAAGTTTGGATAAATTGTTTGTGTTGGAGAAAAGGGTCATCAGAAGGGGACCTTGCAAAATCAAGGCTTTGGTTTTAATATCCACTTTCATTATTTATAATACATCGATATGTTTATTTCCCGTAAAACTTATCTCTTTTTATTGTATGATTCCTTGATCACATAAATAGGTTCTTTTTGAGTATGCTATATTGCTTTCACTTTGGTTGTCTTATGTTCTCTTGAAGATCTAATATCATAGGAGAAATGGAGTGGAGCTAGGATGACAACGACAAGAGGAACAAATATTTAAACGGTATCTCACCTATCTTTCATTTGATAGTAAACTCAATGATTAGACCTTAAGGAAAGCGTCATGATCGGTTATGTTTTATTCTAAATATAGGTGGATCTAGGGAGATCTGTTTATGTCCGCATTTACCGATAAGTCCCATAACAAAATTGGAGACTCCACTAGGGAATACAACCTCCTTTTGATCTTTTTCTACCCATTTTCCTTTATCCTTCCTTCGTCTGATAATTTTCATTCTTTGAGTCTGTGGGTGATCCATTCAGACTCCCTGGGTTTAGAAGTTGTTTTGGATTTTTTGTTTTTCTCCAAATTTTTCAACATTTACAATGATCTTCACATTGTACCTTACTGACATCCTACGACAACCCTTTCTCTTTTCCCTCTGCTTAGCAATTCCAGTGTGAAGACATCACAATCTGCTCTACCAGTGGCCTACAAAGACACTTTCTCATCGCACTGTGTCTTACACCCAACCTACAATGACTCCTGTAGGTTTGGATGGAGTGAGTCATTCTTCCTTTCACCACTGAGATTTGTCTTGAAATCCTAGGTTAAACTTCCTATGCCCATGATTGATTTATTCTTGAGTTTAGAGCTTGCTTGTGGTTGGTTTTCAGTGATTGAAAGTCTTTCTTTTATTTTTGCAAGTTTTTTCTCATACTCATTGTCACAAGGATATAATATTGGATCTTCATATGAGTGCTTGTTTGACAAAGGGTCTTTGGTTTTTCTTGATTTTTGGATTCATTTTATTTGTCAGATTTTTTGTTGATTAAGAAACACTTCTTGCTTGTTTATGTCAAGAGTTTTTCTTGTCTTTTTCATTTTGTTTACATTGTGAATTTGATTTGGGAATGGTATTGAGAGTGTCTTGATTTTCTTAGGCTGCATTTTCCTTTCGTTATCATATCTCTGATTTTATGTTAGAAAGAAAGAATTGGATTCATTTATTCTTTTTAGCAATCTCTTATAAGAAACTTTTTTACATTTGAAATATAAGAAGAAATTGGAAAATTTGTAGTTGATGATTATTTGGAATTGTGTTTATTCAGAATTAAGGAATAGCAGTTAGTAGTTTGTTGTACTTCAAAAGAAAAATACCTTATCCCTATTGTAACTAGAGTTCATTGAACTGAAAATTGCACATTCGGCTATTTTTTCATTTTATTGGGTCAAGGTCATAACATCAACAGTTTCATTTCCATCTCCTTTTTGAGTAAGCAACAACCTCTAAAATACATCGTAAATCTAAAATTTAATCAGTAACTTTTATTTTCTATGGATATTTTAAACCAACATTAGCTAGGATATCACTTTGGAATAGGTTGTGGGGTATACTCTCCAAATAATCAAAACACAATAGTATCTTGTGATAGGGAGAGTTCAAATACAATTGCTACATTTTGTCCTAGGAATCCCTTCTCACACAAGGGTCAAACATGAGGTCAAATTAAGACTAGCAAAGTTACTCACCCTACTTTGTTGGTCTTAGTGTAGAGATTGTGTGTATTATGGGGATTGCTTGAAGGTATACCCACAATGATGAGTGGAATCCTTTCAAGTTGATTTTGGGCTAGATAACCTTACCTTGTGTGTAAATCGAACTGTCGACTATTTCCCCATGAATAAATGTTGTAGTTGGTAACCTTAGTAGCCTATCCCTTTAGGGTCTTTACATGAGGTGAATGTGGAGGGGAAAGTCTTCATAGTACCTGGAATCAATGGCGTACAAACTCACTCGGGCTCCTTGCAGGGTATACCCATGATTATGTGTGGGATATTGCACCAGGGTGTAAGTCTATTAAGTAGGTCATCAATGTAACATTTCCACCCATTTATCCCAACCCCTTCTTGTCTTGATTTTACGATGTTGGATTTCATCACCAACTAGTGACTTCAAAATAATAAGGTTTGTTTGCTTGGCTTGATTCCTAGATGTTATTAGTGAGTGTTGTTTGTTTCCTCTATTTGTCCATAGATTTATTTCATTCTTTACTTATCTCAAGCAACATTGGCCTTCATCATTCACATAGGATGCAAGGGCTACCCCTGGAAGATACAAAAGGTTACCAACCCTTGCGTCCTAACTCACCAGAAGGCTCTCCATAGGGAGTAGTCAACAATGAGGTAGCTTCTAAATTTGGAAGATCACACTCTTTAGAAGGATTTTGAATTGTTTCAGACTCTTTAGAGGCTTTTAGACTCCCCCCTCTTAGGCCAGACTCATGTATACTTCGCATGAAGTTGGCTAGAGAATTGTTGTTGTTGATAATACTGGAGTTTCTATTGGACCTAATGCAAGATCTAAAGTAGAGGATCCACTTTTTCATAGTGAATCATTTATGACCCCGTCTCACACTACCGGAACATCCATTACTCATTATGTTCCTTTGATAGTGCATGACCTTTATGGTAACCTAGGAGTGAGTCATGATTGACCTATGGAATCACAAGTGCCTGAGATATCCATCACCTACAAGGTACCTTTGGAACTTTTTGTTAGTACTGCCAGTAGTGCCACCATCATTTCATACCAAATATTGATTAGTTCTCACTCGATCCCTACTCTTCAGATGGCCCATTCTACTATGGTCCTGCAAGCTACCACGATTCCTATCAGAAATGTGGTTATTTCCCAATATTCGATTGGGACACCACTTCCATCTATATCGAATCCATCACTTCGCCCTGAGTATAGAGCTCGGAATGCTTATGTTGTTATCCCTACCCAGGTTCCATCTGGACTTTTTGTTCCTCTTGGGTATAATGTTGTTATTGGCTTTGTTCCTACACCTGCCTTGGTTCTCTCTGGAGGGATTTATGTTCCTCCTCCTCCAATAAAATTTGAGGCACTAGTCATTTGTTCACTTTTGGTTACCATATTCCTATTAGAGGTCAACCTCAATATGGGGAGAAACCCCAATTTGGGGTTCAAACTCAAATTGGGGCACAACCTCCACTTTGGGGGAAACCTCAGGTTGGAGTCCATAACCCACTGTATGGACATAACAAACCTAGATCATAATCCCACCTTTGGATCCTTCTTTCTGAAGGAAATCCACAAACATCCGGGGGGAAAATCCTCAAGTTAACGCTTTTGTACCCACTAACTTTGGTCAACCATATCCAGGTTCCCTGAATCCCACTTCGGGTCAGGGTGTTCAATCTAGTTTCCCTTACCAAGGAATCCCCTCTACACAACCCAACCTTATGGGCTATATGTCCCAAAACCCTCCACAGTTGATTCTGGCAAGAATGTCAAATTATTTGTAGACTGCTTACAGTCCTACTGGTATACCCACAGGACTTCCCCCTCAAAAATACTAGTTTCCACAAGTGAACTGACAGTTGCCTTTCCTAGACACTTTTTATTTACCTAATCTATCTAGGATTTTGAATGATATTATATTACACTCTCCTCATTGGCCCACCATACTGGCCAAGTTACCATCTGACATCCCTAAATTTGACGGTCGAGTAGGAGAATATCCTAATAATCATGTTATGAATTTTCATCTATGGTGTTCATCTAACTCCTTGATGGATGACTCCATCAGACTACGACTTTTCCAATGAACTCTCACTAGTTCAGAAACAAAATGGTACATCGAGTTACCTTGAAGTTTATTAAATGATTTCAGCACCCTAGACATGGCCTTCTGACACATTACCAATTGCCAATTCGATACGAGACAGGAACGAAAATTTTGAGTTCTTTCAAGAAATCCTCCTCTTCTCATATTTTTTATCACATCCATGAGTGGAGGAGAAGAAGAATTTTAATCAAATTTCCTCGTCCTGATCAACTATTAGTTGAATGGTTTACCAGATCACTCATTGGACCTATCGCTCGTGATTTCGCCATGGGTGGTTTTGTCTTTAAAGAAAAGGTGATTTGTTGTTCTCAATATCTTGATCTCATTTATTCTCAAACAGGACCACTTTACGATTTGATCCCTAACACTCCTCGTCCTTCCACAAACCATACCCCAAAACCTCCAACAGACTCTCATGTTGTTAATGGTCTGATTGGCACCTTCCACACTAAGACCCATTCAATGCACGCCAATCACACCAATCCAAAATCCAATCATTCTAATGCACAAGATACTCCTACTCCTACTCCTTCCACCGATAAAATTGTTGAAGTTAATTCTGTTCAATCCACACCTGCCAGAAAGAATAAAAATAAAAATAAAGGAAAGGGTAAGAACAAGGAGGAAAATAATAATAATCCACAATATGATAAATACAAAACACAAACTACTGATGAGAAAGACAAATGTAAGCCTCGTTACCCCTGCCATATCTGTGGTGTCGATCATTACATGAAATATTGTCTAAGACGTGCCGAAGTTACTAAGTTCCATCAAGGGATCGGGAAACCTTCTACACCTACCCTTTTTTCACAACCTTTCCCTTCTCAACAACAAGCCCAACTGGTCATTCATGACCAAGCTACCCCTTCTACTTCATCCTATGTCCTTATGTGTACTGGTGACTCTAAAAATAACGAAGTTGCAGTCGCATCTCGAGCCAAGGATTACTCTTCATTAAAAGAGAAATTTTACGACATACCACCTTCATTGGGTCAACCTTCTCCCACAAATTCACCTCCAAATGGTCCTCTTCATCTTGAACGAGAGGGTATTGATACATTTCTTCTCCCTCCTCCCAAGGGCATTGTTCAAAAGTCTGTGTTTAACCCCCACACCCATGCTGCACAAAACTACAACATTGTAGAAGATCTTGCGCAAGAACCCTTGCTGATGTCATCTCTCGAAGTCCTTCAAATTTTCCTAGCTCAACGAAAGGCATTGTTAAAGGCCATTGGTGGAGTTGATCCCATGGATACTAATCTCATAATATTTGACTTGGAATATCACTTTCAAAGGCTTCCTCCTTAATTAACATTCTAGATCCAAGTTGTCGTTGAAAACAACAATATTTGTTGAACTTTTATTGACGAATGAGCCTCCACTTGCGTCATGTCTGTTACTTGTTGGAAATCCATGGGCTCTCCTACCCTCATCAAATCACACAATACACTTAAGGATTTCAATGGTATAGGCTTTAAACCCGACAATGTTCTTTCGTCGTTGTCTATTACGTTGTAAGGTAAATCGGTCAATGTTGAGTTTGAGATCTTCGATGCACCTCTTGATTATAAAATTTTACTCGACCATAGTTGGATTGATTCCATGTGTGCAATTGTGTCTACCATTTTCCATGTGGTATGTTTCACCCACCAAGGAAAATTCATTATTGTTGACCAGCTGGACTTCTTTAATTCTGATTCCTGTACTAGCAATGTTCCCTTCATTTCAAAGACACCTCCTAGTTATGAGAATGTCGACGTGGGTCTTTTGAAAGATTCTACTTTGATGGGTACATTTCCAATCCCACCACTTGATATTCCTCCTCCTTTCATTGCCTCTATTAACATGATATCCACCACCGTTCATGAATCCTCTACATCATATTACCCATGGCTGGTACATAGCCCTGGTGATTTATCTCATTATGATGACAAGATGCCTTTAATTCCGGTTGAATCCTCTTACCAAGATATTCAATCGACAACCCTTTCCCCTCCTCTCTATGATTCATCTCCTGATCTATTTCTTGTGATATTTCCTACTGATGAGATGATCATGTCAGTCATGTGTATGGAATACACCCCCTGGGATGATGGACATCATCGATCCATTCTCTTCCTAGAATGCGGCACCATAGAGAGTTACCAACATATTTTGGATTCATTGACCATTGTGGTTATTTCCTCAGTTCCTGAGTCGTCACACAATGTTTTGTACGAAGGGAAATTGAGCAACATTTGACCTACCATTCCTCTCGACATATCTATTAAACCTAGGGTCATGGAGAATCTTCACATTGGAGCCTCCTGTTCTATCGATGGGGTCCATGAATACAAAGCCCTTTTCCAAGAGTTATGCGATGTTTTCACCTAGAGTTATGAAGAGATGCCTGGTATTGATCATGATATCATTGTCCATGAGATTAAGACATACCTAGATGCTAAACATGTTCGACAAAGACTTCTCCCAGTGCACCCACATAAAGCTGATGCTATCAAGCTTGAAGTTGAAAAACTTCTTAAAGTTGGCTTTATCTATTCTGTGTCTTTGACTGATTGGGTATCCAATATCATTTCGATGAATAAGAAACAAGGTACCATCTGTGTTTGTGTAGATTATACAGACATAAATAAGGCTGGTCGTAAGGACAATTAGCCAACCCCCTTCATTGACGAGATCATCGATGACTGTGCACGAAGTGAGATATTCTCTTTGATGGATGGTTTCTATGGCTATAATCAAATTAATATTTTACCCACGGACCAACACAAGTCCACTTTTATTTTCCCTTGGGTGACCTTTGCCTACTGGAAATTACCCTTTGGTCTCAACAATGATGGCGCAAATTTTCAACATTCTATGTATTATGCTTTCCACGATATTAAGAACATCATGAAACCTTATCTTGATGATATACCAATGCATTCCATGCATTCTCAAGACCACCCATCACATTTGAGGGCCATTTTTGTACGTTGTCGTTATTATCGTATCCTCTTAAGCCCACAAAAATGTGTCTTTTGTGTGGAGTCAGATCGACTACTTGTTTTTATTGTGTCGATACACGAGATCTGCGTACACCCATTGAAGGTTGAGGCTATCCTTAATCTACCTCCTCCTTCCACTTTAGGCCAACTCCAAAGTTTGCACAGGAAGGAAAACCTTTTATGTCATTTCATCCCAAATTATTCTTAACTTACGAAAGGATTCAATCAGGTACTTAAGAAAGGTTGCGAGTTTGTATGGGATGATACCACAAACAAAGA
This sequence comes from Picea engelmannii, assembly GCA_009831015.1. Lineage (NCBI taxonomy): Eukaryota > Viridiplantae > Streptophyta > Pinopsida > Pinales > Pinaceae > Picea > Picea engelmannii. The sequence continues at coordinate 262,201 of ML799388.1, forward strand.
TTTTCAAGATTTGAAACTTTTCTTTAACCCGTACACCCTTACTATTCCCCCCTAACTATAGCCGCTATTTTTCCTCTACTTAGCTTCTTTGGACTCTACCATTTCCATGGTCTTAGTCCAAGAGGATGATTCGTATTATGAACATGTGATAAACTATTTGAGTCAGAGTCTCATGACTACCGATACCAAATACCTCCATGTGGAGAATTTGGCCTTGGCAGTTGTTCAAGCTATCCAATGTTCTTGTCATTATATCCTATTACGTAAAACCACCATTATTTCTAATTGCAACCCTATGTATCATATCCTTATGCGATAATTTCTATGGGGCAAGTACTCCAAATGGATAGTTATTCTCTAGGAGTTTGACTTAGAGTTCAAATGCGCTAAGTCTAAGAAATATTTGGTTTTTGTTGAACTAATATGTGACCTTCCCTCCACTAAGATAGGAAGTGTGGAAGAGGATTCCTTACCTGATGAATCCTTTTTTTTTATTAGTTATGATGACATATGGTATGGAGATAAAATTATATATCTCCAGACTCAAACTTTCTAGCCTAGTCTCTCTAGTACAAATCATCGTCGCATACACTATCAAGCTTGACAATACGTCATTACTGGTGATACACTTTAACCCCATGGTATTGAATTTATTTTTCAACGATGTCTCACTTACAATGAAGCCGAGAAATCTTTGAATGATTGTCACTCTAGAGCATGTGGTGGTCATATGTCTAGGTATGCAACTGCCCAAAAGATCTTATGAGAGGGTTATTTCTAGCCTTCTTTATTTAATGATTGCATCAGTGATGTTCATAAATGACATGTTTGCCAAACTTATAATAACAAGATAAGATCTCATCCTGCTCCTTTACATATTGTAGTTTTTGTTGTCCATTTACCAAATGGGGCATTGACTTCATGAAATGTAACCCTCACTCGGTCAGGGGGCATGGATACATCATTGTAGATGTGGATTATTTCACTAAATGGGCCGAGGCGATGCCTACATTTGATAACACTGGGAAAATTGCAACATTGTTCATATTCAATCATATCATTACTCGGTTTGGTATTCCTCAAGCTATCATTACTGATAACGGTAGTCATTTTCGGAACTTCATGATGTGTGAACTTACTAAAAATTTGGGTCTTCACCATGAAAAGTCAACCCCCTATTACCCACAGGCCAATGGCCAAGTTGAAGAAATCAACAAAGTTCTCATTAATAGTCTTCGACGAATGATAGGAATTCATAAGACAACTTGGCACACAATGTTTTTTTTTACACTGTGGGCCTATCGGACATGTAGCACGCTTTCATGCTATAATGCTCTGATACCATTCTTTAATTCCCCCATTCCGGGCCGGACAGACACTACTTCGCAGAATAACAATCTCATACTTAATTCTATATATAAGACATGCACTTAAGCAAATGAAACACATTTAAACTCAGAGTAACCATAAGAATTATTACTACTATAAATACTCAATGGCTTTAACATTACTTCATATGCACAACAAAATACATGATAAATATAAATACACAGACATGCATAAACGTAATTAAAACATCATCTGGTACTTATCTTTGCAAAGGTGGTAATTCTACCAGCCAGGTGAAGGCCTTCCACGAACCTCCCAGCCTTATACCACACTACTCATCAAGCTCAACAGTGGGTCACCCCCAAGCTGGGACTAAGCTCCACCCACAAGGCAAGGAATCCTAGGCTAGGCTGAGGTTACAAGGAAAACACCCGGTCACAAGGAAGGAATTCTCTCTGAGGAACCACTCATACTCACTTCCCACAGACTCTCCTTCCCCACATGTCTATTCCACCCCAGGAGTATACACCTTCTTTTTCACCTAGACAGTCCTTCAATTGCTAACCTCCCTTGCCTTGGTTTTCAACAACAAACCGAACTGGAAGTCTCCGAGCTCTGTGGCAGCTACAGGGTTCCTTCCAGGAGTTCTTCTCCTTCCTCTGCGCACTCTCTCACCTGGAGAGAGTTTTGTACCACTAGCCAACAAGCCTCATAGGTTCAAACACTACACGTCCACCAAAATCAATGGGAATCCAGACACAAACACCCCAGGGAAACTATAGACAGGTGGAACATCATAACCACGCTTAGCAGGGACGGGACACTTCTGTTTTCTCAATCTGGAAACACGAGATAGACTCACAAACCGGATTCTTAGGGATGCATGATGATTTTTCCACGCAGGGGTCAATTCAAACTCCACATTTTAGAACAGAGAATGGGTGTACCCACTTTTCAGACAAACACAAACTTTTTCCTAAAATTAACACAGGCTTCTGGTTCAGGGGATGTATGGTTCAGACAGTCAGGTAGAATGGAGGAGGAACCCCCAACACGGCTCATCTAAGCCATTTTATTTGCATGCTCCTGGGTTGACACTTGTCACCCATGCAACTGCATGAATTCCTTCAACATGCGTTCCTTCCATTTGGAAGTTGCTTGTCTTTCCAAAAGAACTTAGGATCAAACATATTATTCACATGTATTTTGGAATAATATTAAAATATTATTCCCTAAGGACTTAATCGCCTAGGCTCAACACTTAGTCCTTTTTCCCACCTTCCAGCCCCTAATCCCTTGACCACTTTGTGGAAGCTTATTCCCCCATCACTCATTCATCGTGGTTAGTCTGCACGCGGCGGTGTTTATATTTTATTAATGTTCTGCATTGATACATGTACAAAATCAGGCTCTTGGCCTTCAACCCTTAGGCTCTCTGGCCTAACAATCACATAATCCCACCAACTTATATAAACTTGGCTCACCAACCTATAATACATATTTACAATTAATTTCATAAACAAGATTTACAACAGGGCTCGGCCTTGGGGACATTACAGGAAATATGTCAAGTCTGTCACAGGATTTACACCTTTCCATCTAGTTTATGGTATCAAGGCTATCTTGTCGATTGAATGTGAAAAATCATCTTTGAAACTGGCCGTTGAAATTCTCCCCAATACCTCCACTGAAGAAGAGTGCCTTTTGTATTTAATGAAATTAGAAGAAACCTATCATGATGCCACCCTAGTTATTGAAACTCAGAAGAAACCTATTAAAGCCCAATATGACAATCATGTCAAGCCACATGTCTTTTCTAAAGGTGATCTTATTCTCCTTTATGAATAGGATCCTAATTTTCTAGGGGTCGATAAATTCGAGGCCATGTGGTAAAGTCCTTACATTTTCAAATGTGTGTTGGAGAAGGGAGCTTACGAGCTAGTCGATTATGATGGAATCCCTTTAAGTGAGCCCCAACATGGGATTTACTTAAATAATTACTATGCTTAAGTCATTTTTTCATGAGTGCTTGTACTTTTAGTGTATCATACTCTTGCATTCTTTTTTCATTGTTTGGTTTCGACCTTCATTTGCTTACCTTGCGTTGTTTTTGTTTTCCAGATGTCAGTGTCTTCGCTACCATACATTGGCTTCGTTGATGGTGCTAGTCGCAATACTCAGAACTTAGCATCTGCTACTTGGGAAATCTATGCACCTACAGATGAATTGATTAGACTTCACGGGGTTTGTCTTGGTCATGCAACTAACAATATCGCGGTATACAGTGTAGTCATCGAATTATTGATCGACGTTGTGTCTCTTGGAATCTGTCATCTTGTTGTATGTCTCGATTCATAATTAGTAGTCTTACAGTTGAGTAACGTCTACTCCATTTGAAGTCCTATGTCATTAAGGGTATATTTATGAATTCTTCCCTTGGAATGTCATTTTGATTACATTGAATATAAACACATTCCTAGATGTCTAAATACATTAACAGATGCATTGACTAATTATGTGTTAGATAGACATTTGAGAAATTTATAAAATCCAATCACACTTTGTATATAGAACAAGCGAGTAGAAGCCTCATATATATATAATGATAAAAGTTTTACAAAAAGTGTTTTTTTTCAAAGACCAAAATGTCAAAAATGTGAAGCACATGGCTTCATATACAAATATAACATCAAGGATGCTACTCACGATAACACATGACTACCTGTGCTATTCTACAGAGTAGTCAACTGATGCAGATACGACCATTGTATGGCACTAGTAACACCTTGGGACATCATCAATGGAGGCATTTGGGATGTCCACTGTCAACCCATCCAAGTTTTTCTCTACAGCCTCGTAGTCAGCAATGACTAATCCTTCTACCTTGACTCTCTCCCATCTCCTATGAATGGGAGATGAACCTGGAGGTCGATGAGGTCGCACATAGGCAACATCAAAGAAATATTTGTTTACTCATCAGATAAAAGACATGAAAAGAAATTCATATTTAAAAATTACAAAAACATTATAAAAACAAAATTTAATTCTTACCTATGTTACCCCATTGAGAACCTTTAGGAAGAACCAATTATGGACCACCTTGAAAGTCCAATCCAACATATGTGTAGTCATCTACCATAATCATCTGGGGCCTCAACCAATCAAAGAAAACATCATTATACCTAACGATAGGCCTAGTCACATGTCGAGCCATGAGGTCACACCACCTCTTCATTCTTGGATCCTATGGGGCCGGTATGCCCCACTCTACCTGTAGGTGCAACTGTGGAACCCTCTCCAAGAAGAAGGAAACAAAAATAGATCTGTATCCAAATTGTTTCAAGTCACCTCTCCTACACTTGGTCAATTGTTTCTTCATGCTTCTGAGAACCCCATCACTCCAGTTGAAAACTCGGGGCTCCATCCATTTCAGTGCATACTGGAAATCTCTCTAAAGGGCCATATGGGGAGTTGCGCTACCCACCATATGCATGATCATGTATAGGATAGTTTGTAGAGGTAAGTCATCGACAACTCAGATAGTGACCTTGCCGCTACGTCTCTTAGCACCTGGCACACAATGTGCACTAATATAGTGGCTCATAGGTTCTCTACCTCCTCTTGTACTCGTTACTGTAAGTCAAGCCCCTCGGTGAGACAACCCGGTCAAGAAATAGATATCCTCGATATCTATGTCAAGAATATGATCCCCCACATGGAATACCTGTTGATCCACATCCCACATGTGGAATAAGTACTCCAGTAATCTCAATTGGGCCCTCATGCCCTGGATCTTGAAGAATTTTAGTAGTCCACACTGTCGAAGGACATTTTCTGCCCCCAGGTCATTCCCTTCAAAGTAATCTTCATCCTCATGTTCTCTCTCTCACCATTCCAACATCCTTACTATAGAAAACTTGAAATAGAACATGAAAGAGGCATTAGCATCTTCATCTTTTTCCTGGACACTTTTTATTCCCAAAATCATCTTAATTTTTTTTTCTTTGCACACATCACAGGCTAGCTAGCCCATACAGTGCAGAGTCATCGTACTATAGCTTAAATCTCACCTGCGATGACCCTAGGTCATCACAGGGCACGATACTGGGTGCCTGCGACGACACCCAAGCACAAGTACCCTACAAAATGAAACCTAAAAAGACATTTCTAACCAATGAAAAGTAAAAATAAATCCATGAAAAGTTGAAGCAGATGAAAATTACCTGTCTTGCAGAGACCGTTCACCAAATGATCAACTGTACCTCTCACAATCTATGGTGGAAGTTTGAGGTAAAAAGGGGGGTTTTGGAACAAAGTTTGGGTGGAGTAACAATGAAATGGGAAAAATAAGTTTTTACCCAATTTTATTAACTTTTTAATTTTTCCATTTCATTTTTTATATTATTTTATGTATTTCACGTAAACCCTAGACTTCTAATGGTATTGGAAGTGTTTGATTTTTTGAAGGTGAGAAATCTAGGAGTGGAATTTGAACAAGGATACATCTTTTTGGGTTTTATTTTATACATTTGTGGTCTATACAAATCCTTTTAGATTTTTCCAGGAAAATTTTTGAGAAGAGTCTTTGTTCCTCCTCGTGCTCGTAAATCAATGAGAAGGTAACCGAGTAAAATTTCGTCGTATTTTCGTACTTGTCATGGTAACACAAAAAATGAAACCCATGGAGAATACTTTAATCTCTTTTCATGCTCCATAAAAGTATTTGAAGAAAAAATTTGATGGGTGGTAGATTATCACTTTTTCGGTCTCATCAAATTAACTTACGAAAAAATGAACTTGTGGAGTCCCCTTTAAGTGTTTTTCAGAGTCTCTGAACATGAAAAATCCTTGAGTTTTCTCTCTTTGGAATCATTAAATAAACATCGAAATACCCATATGGGACTGAACCACTCCTTCTCAGGGTTCGTTAAACATACTCCAAGGGACTCGTCTGAAGGATGAGCTTACATAAACAAGCATATGTTATCCTCCTCAAGCTTGCGTAAAAATAAAGAGGTACTCGCCAGAAATGGTGGGGGAAAATTTGGGAAAGAAATGTGTTTTTGTAACCGTGTTAGTGGAAGTAATAGTCTCTCTTGAACATGACACCCCCCTTCATCATTTGAATCTGGGTTGGGAAATACATTTGTCTCTCGTTTGACTATCTCCATGTCCATACGTTGGGTCCTCCTTGAGTCAATGCTAGCAAGTACATTTTCATGTCATTCATATGTTCAATAGAAGTCCAGCCTTAATAAGATTCCTATTGAGTTAGCCATCTACAGTTATAAATTTTCTTCCATGTCGACCTTCCCTGTGTCAGTTTTGAATCATTTCATGCTTTGATCTATCTCAAATCTATTACTCATTTCATGTTATTGATGGGGGATACATAAAGGCCCTCCTGTGACGAGTATTTTTCTGTCGACTTCATCTCATTATCCATAAATAAGACTTAGAAATCATTCAGTGCCATGAAGCCTTCATGCCTCAATGGAAGGTTTCTTCTCTTTCGACAATGGATTCACATCATTGGCCCCTAATTGGAAGATTCTCTCGACTATTCAATTTCTACTCCTTTAATCACAATCGTTGGATTGTACTGTGGTACCTTGGGAGTCATTGATATCAATGGTTATTCCCCTCACACTTGTTAATGGTTCTCATTATTAACCAGTAATCAAGTGGTTTCTACCATGTTCGATTCCAACACCTGTAATCACATGGTTAGATTCATGCTTAGGAACGACGAAAATGAAGACCCTGGGTCATACCATTCTAGTCCAGGCTATGATGGTATATTCATGATTTGTATTGATGCATAGATCTACTTTATATGTCTCATGGCTATGTCTGAATATGAGTCATTTTAGAGCGTAGATCCACAATGTATTATGGGTGGCTATGTCTATTCACCTTGACATGGATCCACAGTGTATATTTAGTGGCCACAACTCATTTTACATTTTGTAATCATGGATGATTTTAGGGGCTAAATTTCGCTCATGGGCTAATTTTCCATGTTTTTTTCAAAAACGAGATTCGCTATTTTAAAAATTATTTGCCCAAATTCTATAGGATAAAATTATCTTACCTTAAAAATTGCCAAAATTTTATAAAAAATATAAAAAATCCTTATAAATTTGAATATTTTTACAAAAATATCGCCAAACATTTATAGTTGGCATATGAAGGATTAGTAATATTCGCCAAGGTTTCTACATTTTAAATGAAATTCCCATCCTTAAAATCACCCCTGTTTGTAATCTAAGTATGGGAATTCCTAACTCGAATGATGGTATATTATTATGTTGATGCTTGACTGTTTGTAGGTTCCCGACTGATGCGCTCCTTGTTTCCAACACACGCCTTTTACAAAGTATTTTGGCTGACATGAGTTCCAGCCTCATAAATTGGGGGGCATTAAGTTACAAATTATTTTGGTCATCTTAGTGTTCCATTGACAACATGTGTTCTTGTTCCCAAAAATATCCTTTCTTCATGAGGAAATTGATTTGACTTCTCTTCCAAAAAAAACCCTATTAAGGAAGATCATCGTAGGCTACACTATAAGAAGGGTGCGACAATTCTTGGTCATCGTACTCTTCCCTAAAAATGGTTTTAAACGTATCCACAGGCTTCTCTACAGATGGGGTGCGACAATTTCAAAAGGATAAGAAAAGGTCAACCTTCACGAAA